>JAOVYX010014912.1:0-30114 GCA_035668315.1 Drosera spatulata | reverse complement strand
GTTTAGGTGATTGTTCGTTGGGATTCGGTTTGCTGCAAGGTCGTGTAGAGTATGAACTGATTTGTATGTTGTCATTGAAGTTTCATGTTGGATAGAAGTTTCATGTAACAAAATGATCCAAATGTTATAAATCAACTTAAAGTTACATCTTGCCTATAAGTTACATTTTGCAAAATACATCAAATGTTATCCAGCAATTAATGCTTCATATTGGATTTAATACAGAAATTAGATCGATATGGAGTTGTATCGATCTTGGATGTATGAAAGATTGGATGGACGACACTTGAATCCTTGATTTATTGAAGGGATCGAAGAGTTTGTACAGAATGCTCTTTAACACGACGAGGGTCATTTTTCGGGGCTTTTAAGATGTCCTTGTACAAAATGCAAGAACGAAAGATTTCAAACAATGGATGACTTAAAGTATCACCTAATTACTAGGGGATTCAGGAAGAATTATTATGTTTGGGTGTATCACGACGAAACAAAGTGGTGCGGTACCTCAAGCAGATTTTCCTGGTCCTTCCAATGGCCCTCAGCCCATGAATAATATCGAGGACATGCTAGTTGATGCCTTTCCATCAGAATATTATGAAGAGACCGACACTACAAACGAACATGCATATAACGAGGGTCCCCCGTATGAATCCAAGCATTATTTTGACATATTGAATGCCTTGCAGTCTACTCTGTTCGATGGTTGCACCTTGTCTTTGGTGGATGTTGCTACTCGGCTTTTTGACTCTAAAATGTGAAAATAACCTACCCCATAGAGCGGTCGATGGAATTTGTAAGTTGTTGAAGGATGTGCGCCCTCTTGATAATATCATGAAGGACGGGATATACGACATCAAGTCTCTCATGAAAGGGTTATATCTACCTGTCGAGAAGATTGATTGCGGTCCTAATGGTTACATGTTGTTTTGGAAAGATTATGTGGGATTGGAAAGATGCTCCATATGTAATGCAGTCCGTTATAAGGAGAAGAGTCGTTGTAAGGGTCATTTTGCTATGAGTATTTTGCGGTATTTTCCTATAGCTCCTAGATTGCAGCGGTTGTATGCCAACAACTCCACCAGTGAAAACATGACTTGGCATGCCTTTTCACGCCGAGCTGACGGAGTGATGGCACACCCTTTTGATAGCGATGCTTCGAAACACCTAAACCAGAGTTTTCCGTCCTTTGCAGCGGAGCCACGTAATGTTCGTCTGGGACTTTACACCGATGGTTTTGTACCGTTTGGAAAGTCAGGAAAAGAGTATTCTTGTTGGCCCGTCATTATCACACCTTACAACCTTCCCCCCAGTATGTGCATGAAGAGACCTTACTTATTCGTGAACATGGTTATTCCTGGCCCAAAGAGTCCTAAAGAAAATCTGGATGTGTACTTACAACCTCTGATCGAGGAGCTTTAGTTGCTGTGAGAGGTAGGAAAGCCAACATACGATGTTGGTAAGCGTCAAACCTTCAGATGAGGGCTTGTTTGCTTTGGACCATAGGCGATTTTCCTGCATATGGGATGATATCTGGTTGGAGCATTACAGGTCGCTTGGCTTGTCGGCATTGCATGGAGACGACCAAATCATTCCACCTCAAGAATAGGAGGAAATATTCATGGTTTGATTTTCATCGTCGTTTTCTACCGCTGAGACACCCTTTCCGTAAGAACAGGAGTGGATTTGGAAAGAACAGGATTGAGCTTGCCCCCTCCTCCTCCATTCGGGATTCGTAGTGGAGATGAGTTATTTGTCAGTCTTTCACGAATTCCTACCACGATGGAGCGTTTGCAATATGACCTTTCAGCTAACACAATCGGTTTCCATAGAAGTCACAATTGGAGTAATAGAAGTATTTTCTGGGAGCTGCAGTATTGGAGAAAACTTCTCACCCGTCATAATCTTGATGTGGTGCATATAGAGAAGAACGTGTTCGACAATATGTTCAATACAATGATGGATGTTATCGGGAAGACAAAAGACAATATCAGCTCAAGGAAAGATTTGGAACTCTACTGCAAGAGGCCTCAATTTCACGTGGTCAGAAATGTTGGAAATTCTGATAAGCCACAGTTATTGATGCCTCGTGCTTCTTTTGTTCTGGAGAAGGAACAAAGGAAGTTATTGTGTGAGTGGGTGAAGGGTTTGCAGTTTCCAGATGGTTATGCTTCTAACCTACGTCGTTGCGTTCGAGAGCCTGAATGGCAGTTAAGAGTCATGAAAAGCCATGACTGTCATTTGTTTATGCAGCGATTGATCCCTGTTTTTTTAGGGAGCTTCTGCCGCCCAATGTTTGGAAAGCGTTAACGGAGCTGAGCCAATTTTTCAGGGACTTGTGTGCAAATTGTATTACTCGCTGTGACATGGATCAGTTGGAGAGGTTCATTCCAGAGATAATTTACAAATTAGAGAGAATTTTTTTCCCTAGTTTTTTCAACTCCATGGAACATCTTCCAATCCATTTGCCGTCCGAGACGAAGATAGTCGGACCTGTACATTACCGGTGGATGTATGTCTTTGGAAGGTAGTGTAATAACTAGAACTTCAGGCACGCTTAATTAATTATGTTATTAATTTTCTTAAAATAAATGAGTCATTAAAATTGAATTCTAAATAAAAATACGAACTCGTTGTAAAATTTGAAGAATTTTGGTATGATTATCTCGACGATCTGAAAAAAATAATTATACCAAATATAATTTCAAGGGATAATGAAACGTCCTTAATTCCCCTTATCCTTTTCTCCTTATCTTCTTTTCTCTTCCCCAATCCATTCCCACCATAAAAACACCACCATCGCGCACCACCATCCCGCACCACCACCGCAAGCCACCGACACACGCCTGGCGCCACCGCTCTGCCAGCCCGCCGCTGTCGTCGCGCCCCCGCTCCTCCCTTCTCCTTCCTTTTTTCCTCTCCTTCCCTCCTTCTCCTCCTCTGCCGCGCCACCGCCCTCATTCGCCGCCATCAGACGCCATCGTAAGGAAGCCATCGCCAGCGGCCCAGCTCCGCCCAGCAACCGCTGCGTCTGCCTCCAGGGTGGCGTCAGCCAGCCGACCGACACCACGATCTCCCAGCCGCAACCCAAGCCCAGCCAGTGCCGCCGCCTATTGTGCTCCACAGCCGCCCCACAGCCGCCACCATCGACTATTGTGCTCACTCCCCTCCTCTCTCGCGTGAGGTAACCCAACCCCTCCTAACACCATTGGTCATGATTTTAGACTGTTTATGATGTTCTGATGTTTGATGGTGTGAATTGCTGGAGTTTGGGACTGTATTGAGATGATGATCCGCAGGTTGCGGTGAGTTTGGGAGATGAGGATGGTGTATGGGGTGATGGTTTGGTTTGATAATTACTACTAGCGCAATGATTGACGATAATTCAATACGAATAAAAATTAAATGTAACGTATTTATTTATAATAATGAATCGTCGATGAATACGCGAATATAAATGATGGGATAAGCTTAATTAACACACTAATTAAGAATGGAGAAATAAACGAATAGAAAAATGGGACGAGCAAAGTAATGCGTTCTAATAATTTCGGTAATTATGAGATGAATAAATCGTACGAGATGGCATATGCTATAATTAATTAAAACATTTAACCTCGTGCGAGGATGATATCGGGACGAAGGAGAGGTTTGTTGTCCCTTATATAGATTTTGTATTATCGTCGAGGCACTGGGCATTGGTTTGCAGGGACTCGAAGATTACGCAGGGATATGGGCTCACCCTCGCGACTTAGATGCTGGATCGTGCTTGCTGGTATGCCACAAGGGGTTGCTGAGCAAATGTTTGCAGGGACCCGGGGTTGTGGTAGTACTCAGCCCTCCTTGCAACACGGGTGCTGGAAGCCAATCGACGATGCGCTGATGTGTTAGGGGAAGGATTAGCTGGGAGTCAATCGACGATGCGTTGATGTGTTAGGGGAAGGATTAGCTTTCCATTAGGTAGATGTGATGAGGTCATCGAGGCACTGGGCATTAGTTTGCAGGGACTCAAAAGTTGCGTAGGGACATAGGCTCGCCCGGGTTACGACAGGACTTAGCCCCCCCTGGCAACACGAGTGCTGGATAGTTTCTTACAGGGAGCCAATCGACGATGCGCTGATGTGGTCTCATGTTGGGAGTGGAAGGAATGTCCACTGATTAAGTATCTTACATATTTGATTCGAGACTGTTTGTTGACCTAATCCTCTGGTGGTCGAAAGTGGGATAATAAATTTAAAAAGCATAAGAGCACAAATAAAACAATTAAATGAAAAAGGGGACGAAAGGAGAAAACTGTGACATGTGCTGGGGTCTTAGCATGTGCCGTCATGTCGTTGACTGTACCCGAGATCTACTGAGCGATTCTTTGCTCAAGGGTTTCCTTTTATCTTTGATGTTGTTTCCTCTATGATTAGGTACTGATGGAGACGGGAAGGCTTCAGAGTAGATGTGAGCTAAGGATGGACCCCTTCTGTTATTATAATGCGAACATTGTTCCGTAATAATTGGACCTTAAGGCCAAACGATGGAGAGTTGTAATAATTGACTTCTCGTACCTTCTACTGCTTGCCTGTAGTTCTGGACTAATGTATGATAACTGAGTCTGGATTGTGCTTTTCTGTGGTTGTGTTATGTAACATGGAGATTAAGATATGTAATCATATCAGTTGATACTTCCTTTTGTTCTCGACAGTAGACCTTATACAAAATATTGCCTAGCTATGGATATCTGTCTGTAGCGATAGTGACGTCATGTGTTATTAAATTATAAAATTGTCGTGACGTTACAGGTAGCGATTTACATTCAGTGGCTTACCATGGATCTTGTTACGCATATGTGAAATTGATCCACTATATGTTTGTAGGTTTTTGTTTCATTTAAAACAAAAGATTGGGAACAAAGCACATGTGGAAGGTTCTATATGTGAAGTTTATCTTCTGGAGGAAGCTTGTAACTTCGCGAAGTTGTATTTTCCCAAGAGCGTGGACTCAAAGGCTAATGATCTTCCTCGGTGTGCTAGAAGAGATGGTGATGATGATGAAGCACCTGATCTTCTACATTTATTTCGCAAAAATGGAGGATATGCCTCAATTGAGAAGAAAAAGACGAAAAATAACAGAGGAACGATGAAGCTCACACTTGAACAATGAGATGTCGAGACAGCTCATAGATATATGTTGAACAACTACGAGCTTATTATGCCATTTGAAAGGTATTTAATCCAAGTACTAATCAAATGTGAATATGTAATGATAAGAAATACATATCAACAAACTTACCTTTCTTGATGTGTATCCATTGTATATGATAGGTTGTTTGAGGAGGACATGATCAGAAATGGTTCAGTGAACTCAATCGAAGAAGCATGGACTATGGGTCATCACATTTGGCTGGTTTGGCTGAAAAACCATGTGACATGGCTCCAAGGCAATGAGATCATCAAAGCAATAGCTTCTGGACCTGCGATTTATGTGAACAAGTTCAAACAATATGTGGTAAATGACTTTCTTTTCGATACATACAAACGTGGAAAAGGAAAAGCAACGGCCAACTGGGGAGTGTGTGTGGAAGGGGATGGCAATATGGAGTACTACCGGATCCTCATTGATATTGTTAAACTTCAATACATAGCCCCACGATTTAGAAGTCTAGAGACAGTCCTATTCAAATATGAGTGGTTCGATTCTGTATCGGGATTGAATGTGCATCCTAGCTATGGGATTGCGGACATTGATCGCACATCAAGATATAGAGGTCTTTATGATCCTTTTGTCCTCGCTACACAAGCTATCCAGGTCTACTACGCTCCTTATCCAGGGTGTGCACCACGACAATCCAAGTGATGGGTAGTCTTCAAAACGAAATCAAGATCAACAATAGATGCATCAGAAGCCATGGAAGATGCATATCAAGAAGACTTGACGAAGAATCCACCCATTCTTAAAGCTTTGGGGAAAGAAGATTATGAGAATAATAATGATGATGATGATTATGATGATGATGACATAGACATTGAAGACGAAGAAAAAGCAGAAGACGAGACTGAAACAGAAGAGGAGGAGGAGAAGTCGAAGAGGAGGCTACAGATGAAGAGGATGGGGAGGATGATCATAACGATGGGGATGACGACGACTAAAGGTTTTTCTAATGCAAAAGTGTTTTTTAAAATATAAAAAAGACATAGGTGTAACACTTGCAAAGTTAATTGCATAGCAATTTAACACAAGTTAAGCGTATTTCGTATTATTTCAGATGTCTTCTTTATTTGGATCTAGAGGGAGGCGTGGAGCCTCACGTGGAGGCTCAGGATCTCGTCTAGGGAGGAGCCAGGATCGTTGTTCCGATCCTGACAATGCGATCACTTCACGGGCTGCAGACTCAGGGTCCTCTCAGTTTGACATCACGGCTTCAGTCCCAGGACTTGATGCCTCGATTCGAGAGTCTGGGGAGGCATCTCAGCCATCTCCATTGGTATCTACCGCTGGACAGTCATCTGGATCTGGTAATAGACATTCTCGTGCATCTCAACGGATACATCCCGATCCTAGCAGTCCCCTACATTCTGACACATATTGGTTTATATTTTTTTCATGTTTCAATCTTCATGGCTTCCTTTCATAGATAATTTATCCAATGTTTCCTAATATCAAAGCGCACATCAAATGCATCATTTCAGGCTTTCTATGAGGAGCCATGGATGAATTTTGGAGAGGTCCCCACGGTTATTCGGGATCGTATGTTCGGGCATTTTCGGGTATGTGTTTAAGTTTAATTTTTCTGATTAATTAGGGTCTAGGTTTTTTACTTCTTCTAATATATATAGTTCATAAGCTATTTTCTCTTTATTCCAGACTTTATTTTCTTTGGATTCCTCCTTGGACTCCCAAGTACATGCAGCTTGCGACGCCAAATTGGATGTGCGTATACGGGACTCCGTGTATAGGGTGCGAATGGTTCTTCAGGGCTGCGACGACATAGAACCATGTCCAGTCCCTTGGAACAGTGCCGATGTTGGTCTACGCCTCATGGATCGATATGGCATGTCCCCTCAGATCCTGGAGAGATCGAGAATTAACGCAAGGAACCTATCTCAGGGACATGCTGCACACTCCCAGTGTTATGTGTAAACCCTCGCCATCGCAGAGGGAATGGTAAGTAGGATTATTTAAGTTAAATTATTTGACATCGTGTATTTCATAAAATTTTGTCGTACTTTTTATTTGAAATATTTTTCAGGAGATTGGTTTGAAGAGAAGCGACGGAGTTTGAGCTCTTCGTGGAGACCCATAAGAAACCGGGTACTCCGAGCATTGTAGAGGCCATACTAGCGGGGAAGTCACTACCTGACATTCCCATGACCGACGGGACGGCTACCTGTTTTCGGATAAGAATTTTAAAGCCATTTATTTCACCAATTGTTACCTTTGAATTATGTTCATTTATTTCTTTTCTAACTCGTTAGCATGAAATTCGCAGGATTTATTTTTTGAGTGATTCGCTCCATATCTTGAGTCGCAGATCGATTCATCTGTGGATCCGGAGGCCTCTCAGCAGCAGCCGCTTTTCAGACATGCATCGAGGTCGCAAGGCTACCGAAAGAAAGGGTCAACGGTATTGAGTCGGTTACCACTCAGTTCTATCCGAAGAGCCAGGTGTTTGCTTTCTCCAGGTCACAGTCAAAGTCTGCTCGTGGCTCAGGAGTATCTTTGGAGGAGCATCAGACGTTACAGCAGCAGGCTCTCACCCAGCAGCAGGCCATGGAACGAATACAATCTCTGATTGCTTTCTTGATGAGGCAGATGGACGCTGACCCCAACTCCACCTGTCAGGCAGAGGCTGACGCTGATATGGGTAGATTCCCTCCGGGTTCAGATGATGATTCCTGCCTTCCGGAGCAACGACATCCCGGATTCCTTACTTATATGTTTATTGTTGTTTTCTGTTCTATATGATTTTTGAATGTAATTTTTAGAGATTTTATTCGTGGCATTGTAATTTTTAAACAGGTATTTTAGTGAGTTTTTATAGTATTATTTATTTTAAAAAAAAATTATATTCTGCGACGGATTTCGTCGCAGAATATAATTAAGTTATATTTCATGATACTAATCTTTGCGACGGATTCCTTCAAAATTCATTCTAAATTACACTTATTTATGCAATGGAATCCGTCGCAAATTTAATGAAATATACGACGGATTCCATCGCATAAAATACTTTTATTTTTAATGATTTAATTGTATCAAGAAATTACTGGAATGATTATCTGCGATGGACTTCGTCGCAGAATAAATTAATTTTAAAAAATTATAGTTTACGACGAAAAAAGTCAAGTCGTCGCAAAAAATTTAAAATTGTGACGGATCCGTCGTAAATTATTGGTTTTGCGACGCTATTTGTGGCGACTGATTATGCCGTCACAAATTATCTCTGCGACGAAATTTTCTCTTTATGCGACGGATTAGTTCCGTCGCAAACAGATATGGTTTTTTGTAGTTTGGGATTTAAATATTGTGCTAAATTTTAGCAATTATTAAATAGGTTGTCAAATATAACAATAAAAATGTCTTTGTTATTTTTTGACAACTCCATCATTTTGAAAAGAAATGTAAGCATTAGAAAAATCAGAAATCAATAATATTATGTGACTATTTTTGGATCATTGTTCAAGTGACTGTACTATGATATAGTATGCCACCACTAAAAAATGAAGGCAGTTTTTCGATGGATTAAAATTTACCTTCGTAAATTTTTCGACCAATCAATCTGTTTCCGTTATAAATAAAAGATTTTTGACAAATAGTGATGTTCGTCATAAATTTCGAACAGAAAAAGAGAACCCGTCATTGATCAACTGCCTTCTTGTAGTGCACCACTGAAGAAACATAGACAAATTATAACAAATCGATATTATTCATCTCATAATATAACAATGCGAATATCAAAATAGCAATGCCCCATTCGACTTTATCTAATACTCGTAATCACGATACTCTAATTTCTCTATGGAAGTGGTGGAGTAACATTTTTGTTCGCTGTTTGATGCTTTTCGTTGTCGTCGGAGAAACTTTGTACTATTACGTTTAATGTATATTTTTCAAAATCATCATTTTGTGAGTAAAAAACAGGATTGCTAAAATTAAATCTTCTATCAATTTTTCTTGTCCCATAATCCTTACGACAGTTTGATTTTTCGTATTGATATGGGTGAATATTGACTATCATTACAAAACGATCAAATATATTTTTATACAAATTTATTGTGAATGTGTTATGCATTTTCATACGACTGTGATTGTGATCCCATGATACGTATGTTTTAGTTTGGATTATTAGCAATGTTTTTCTTATTTACTTAAATTAGTTAAGTAGTGAGTAGGTTGGGCGATTATTATATAAAGTCATGGGTAGTTATTATATAAGAAGAATTAACCAATTAATTGTATATCTAAAAATCGTCCTCTTCGTCTTCCATATTTTTTGAGGTTTGGTCTTTTCTTGACAAAGACCGTATCAATTAGTGTTCTCGTTCAGAGGTCTGCTACTACCGATGGCAGACAATACTCCAACCCTTAGCATATCGTGAGTATCCATTCTATCTAGATCAATGGGATTTCTCAAAAAGTTGATACAATTGCTTTGATAATTAATGGGAGTACTTCATAGAAAACTCTATGAGTTAGGCTACACGAATTCGTCACCGTCGTCATTACCACAGAGTTCACTTGCTACACCGTCTCTATCCATGCTGCCATCCTCACTAATAATTACACTGTCCGCACTCCTCTCGGTGCCAGCGTCAGTTTCACCTTCAGACCTATTGCCATCGTCATTCTTGTCGTCGGCATCTCTTTCGTGCCCAACACCACCTCTGTAAGCAAAATCACCCCAACCACAAGCTGTTACACCATCGGCATCAGTACTGGTTCCAAAATCACAGCTACCCATGCAAGTTTTTGTAAGCAAAAAAATGGGTATGAGGATGATAAATCGCGTAACAAATGAACTACTTAACAGTGAGTAATCCCTATGCTTAAAGTTCTGAATAACCCCCACTGCGTATGTAGTTTGCTAATACGTTACAGGTGATCATACTTTCAGAATATTGTCACTCACAAGTGTTAGGCCATAGTAGCAAATCTAAAACCTAATTATGAGTGCTTTTATGGATGGATGTGTGTATTCCAATTCCTCATATTTGACCTCTATTTATAATGCTCAAGGGACTTTAGGTATTCCTTGTAACTACCCACATCATAAAGACAAATATCATGATTAGGGCATATGAAACAACATTAGTCGCCTCACCATAAAACCAAATATCATGATTAGGATATATGGAACACCAAGAGTACATGTAAAACTATCATCATAAAGAACTTAAGCATTTTAAAGTTCATTGGTCATTTAACTATTAAAATAGCATACATGTTGAAATTTGTGAAGTCTTTTATGTTTGATTTTTCAAACATTTTAACTTCTCCAACTCTTAACCATAATTTCTAATTTTCCCTTACTGTTTGGAACATCCAAACTCTTCTCTTACATATGTGGATTAGAAAGAGTCCACGAAGATTGAATCTTCCCTTAGTGCAAATAGCTCAAAGTTGTATTGAGATCTAGGTATCACGGAGATTAAACCTTTATCTTTATGAGACACAACCAGAATTATCACACACAGAAATACTCTCAACTCAACGAGTAAACAAATTCACATAACGTTATTATGGCCATGCGCTTTATCCTATTTTCTAAACCTTTAAGAGTGTGTACCACTAACACTCTATAAGAGACGACACCATCCCATTGTTCATATAGGCAAAGTTTCTCAAACTTTACCATTGCTTAAAGCGTTTACAACTTTATTACGAGTCAAAACTCATCCTTCACCAATGCAATCGATGATATTATCTCTACATATACAGACAGGTGATAGTATCTAGATCACAAAATGACTTACTATTACCCATTGCACCTAACTACTAGGGTTCTTCTAGAGTTAGGTTGGGTTCCCATCATTGTTGACCCTCTCGTGGTCTTAGTCCCATATCTCAAGTAGTCGAGTGTACTAAGTCTCTCGTCAGAGCCTTTGTTAGAGGATCAACCAAATTCTTGCTCGACCTCACAAACATAAATATAATGATATCATCCTGTAAAATTTGTTTCACATAGTCATGTCTAAGACTTATGTGTCTTGACTTACCACTATGGATACCACTATATGTCCTTGATACGGTGACTGTATTATCACAAAGCAATGAAATAGGATGCATTGGTTTGAACCATACTTCGATGTCTAACAACATGTCTCTAATCCATTTGGCTTACTTATGCGCAACAGCCAAGGCAATAAATTCGAACTCCATAGTTGAATGTAAGATACAAGTTTGTTTTTTGTTGGTCCAAGAAACAAGCTGGATCTTCACCTCCAGATAAGGTAAAGATTCATCCACTTGTGGATTTATTTTCCTATATTAGAAATCCAACTCGTGTCAATGTATCCTTCAAATACACTAGGAAATCTATTATAGAATGGTCTCAGACCACTGGACCCTTAAGGTAACCAAATACCCTACAAATAGCCTTCTAGTATTCCATATGCAAACAACTAGTATATCTACTAAGTTTTCTCACAATGAAAGTGATATCTAGTCTGGTGCAATACATAGCATAACATTAGGCTCCCAATAGCACTAGCATATTCTATTTGTACAACAGCTCTACCAGCATTTAGTTCTAATTTAGCACCAGTTTCAAAGGGTGTACTATATACTATGCTCTTTGATACCCAAATTCTCAAACTTAGTCAAATTTTCTCGACGTAGTGGGAATTGATCCAATGCAAAGCCCCAACTATGCTTTCTCACTTTAATATCCAAGATGGAATCTACTTCACCCAAGTCTTTATCTTAAAGACTGAGGATAGATATTGCACGTTTCATTTATTCTATCCATACTTGTATCAATGATCAATATATCATCCGTGTACAAGTAAGCTATCACTATATAGTGTTTTGTGCTCATGACACATATGCACCTATCTACACAGTGTAGATCCTAAAAGAAAAAATAAACCTAGAAGGGGGAGGGGGAGGAAGGGGGATTGAATAGGTCTATTTAAAATAAACGATTATGTCAACAGAGTGCAGGAGTAACTCAATTGACAGTTCAGCTCAACTTTGCTGTAAGTTGGATTTTCATGAATCTCAGGGTATTGTGGCTGGTTCTTCACTTATTTCTTATAACAATCCTTTTCAATTTCTGTTAGATTTGACTAGGTTATAAGAATAGTAAATATAACAACACCAGGTTTATAATGGTTCTGACGATAGAATTCAAATGAAACTCTAAAGTATAAGTCCACTCTTTTTTTAGAGATCAGTGTGATCAACTAAGAGGTACTCCATTATGCATTGGGTTTTAGTTGACCCTTAACAAGTTATGGAGTACACACACAGAGATGTAGTTTTCTATTGAACACCTCTCTTGGGCAGCTTACTAAAGCTTGATTTACACCTATCAGTTAGCCTTTAGTATTCGTGCACCCTTCGTGTAGTTGTGAGCCTCTGTGTTATCTTTGGATGCAGCACTTGTACAGTCTGAGAGTTTTTCTTCATGTAAAGTCAACTTGCTCTATTTTCAAAAAATCACTTCTAACTGTAACCTTTCTACACATCATCTATTTATAGAAAACACTCTTTCTACTAACCGTTGTCCCTTTTTTTTCATTTCAAATAATCTCAGTGGTTGATTTAGATTGAGAAGAGTCTGATGCCAACTTCCAACACTCCTGAAAAGGACCTGAGAATAAACAACCTGTGAAAACTGTCACTTTGACGTATCTATCTTTGTCTTGTACTGAGTTCTGCTGCTTCAGTCTCCAAAACACTAAGCATTATTCACCAGGTCTGCTAATCTATGAAGTTTTGTCTCCACCTTGCTGTCTAATCTGACCCTCAAAGGTTGGCCTCATCATGACAACACTTTGTTGATGTTGACCATCGGCACTCTGCTGTCTAGTTATCCAATACCCTTCTGTCCTTAAGTCACGATCTTGTTGCCTTGATGAGATCATTTTGCTTATCATCAATTTTTTAGGATCTGGTTCCACACACTGTTATGTCTAAACCAATGAGTTAGGATAGCAGTGTCAAACCTCTCGTGCCATTGTTTTGGTGTTTGTTTCAGACCACAGAGGGATTTAACTAATCTATACACTTTTGCCTCATTGCCATGTAAAAAAAACCATTTATGTTGTTCCATGTATACCTCTTCGTTTAAATTCCCATTAAGAAAGACGATCTTAACGTCCATTTAATTGACAAAGAGATTTTTTTTAATGATGCTAATGCAATGAAAATTCGAATCGAAGTGATACGGCCTACTGACGCATAAGTGTCAAAATAGTTTATTTCCTCTTTTTGGCTAAAATCCTTGGCTACTAATCTTGCCTTTAAAGTTGAGATTGTGCCATCTGTATTATACTTCTTTCTAAAAATCCATTTGCACCTAATGAGCGTAGAAGCATGAGGATGATCGGTTATTTTCCAAGTGTTATTACCTAGAATTGAATCCATTCCATTGTTTATAGCTTCCTTTCAAAAGACAGCGTCTCTTGAAACCATTCTTTTTTTAAACTTTTTTTGATCTCCATCTACTCTAAAAACATATGGGATTTTACTAAGCACTTTGTTGTGTTGATCTTCTTCAACCAGAAAACACAATGATTGAGAAGAAATCAATCCAGGATTCAAATCTTTCTCTTTTCTAGCCTTAGTAGTCCTTCTAGCCTCAACAGTCTCCTTAGGAACATTAGGTTCCTTTACTGTATACCTTATAGGACCTCTAGGCTCATCTGAAGGTGTCGCAAAGTTCTCTTCATCGTTAGAAAACTTTGACTCAAGGAATTCCACATCCCTCGATTCGACATACTCTAAATCTAGAAGTCTGTTAGCCTTGCTATTTACAACGCATCTAACAAACACACTTTTAATAGCTCTTAGGTCGTTGTCCTTTTAGGTTCGGGAACTCTGTAATAAGCCAAACACCCCAACACTTTAAGATAATGTAGATTAGGTTTTTTTATCTTTCCACAATTCATAGGGACTAGTCTTCAAAGTCTTACTAGGTACCCCAGTCAAAATGTGACAAACAGTGTGAAGAGCTTCACCCCAAAGATTCAAAGACAACTTAGTATGATTAATCATACAATTGATCATCTTCACAATTGTACAATTCGTTCTTTCATCTAAACTATTTTGTTGTGATGTATAAGGAGCAGTAAGTTGATGAATGATGCGATTTTCTTCGCAAAATGCATCAAATTCATTTAGAAAATATTCACCACCTTTATCGGAACGTAGTACTTTAATCTTTCAATTCAATTGATTTTCTCCCTCCGATTCATATTTTTATACAGTACAAAAGGTTCATCTTTTATTCGTAACAGTATGCATGAAGATATCTACTTGTATCATCAACAAATGTGATAAAATAACTTTATCACCCCTAATTACTGTGCAATTCATTTCGCACCTATTAGAATGTATTAAATCTAGAAATTCATTTTTTGTTTCCACACTTTTGGAAGGTTTTCTATGTATTTTTTATTTAACATAAGTTTCACACTTGTCAAGTTCATTGTTACCAATATCAATTAATTCCATCTTGAGCATATTCTTTAAATTTCTCGTGCACATGTCCTAATTGATAATGCCAAAAAGAAATAGAATCAAGAATATGAGTAGAAGAGGTACTCATTTTATTACTAATATTCATTTCGTGCATGCCATTACAAGCATAACCTTTGTCAACAAACACACCTCCTTTAGTTATCGATAATAACCTGACAAGATTCATCTGATACACGAAAGCCCTTCTAACCTAACAAATTAACCGAAATTAGATTTTTCCTAACTTCTGGTATATAAAGAACATTCAACAGTGTGAGTGTCTATCCAGAAATAAAGATGATTTCAATGGTCCCTTTACCTCCAACACTGGCATGGACACCATTCTCCATGAGCACTTCGCGTCCTCCAACATCATCTAAATTCTTGAAAAGAGACTAGTCATTGTGAACATAGATTGTAGCGCCAGAATCAAGCCACCATCCAGCATTCTCAGAATTCATGTTTACTGCGGAGATCATGGTGACCGCAAGATTGAGCTTAGAAACCATAGCCATCGGGTTCTTCTCAACCATATTGACTGTTCCACTCTTGTGATCTTTGCACTAACGTGCATAATGTCCTACAAGACCATAAAAATGGCACTTCTTATTTCTCCTGTTCTTGTTAGTTTTGTTAGATCCATTTTTATATGCATTCTTCTTGAATTGGTTGCTATCCTTCTTCACACTAAGAGAGTTCTTTGCCTTCTTCCCTTCAGCCTCCACATAGTGCACCTTCGACTCACTATGGATCAAATGAAACTTGTCACATTTACGTGACTCTTGCTCAAGTCGAAGATGTTTTTGTAATTGGTTTAAAGAATAGTCCTCAGATTGATTAACTAGTTGTTTTTTTTTTTTTTTTTGGGATAGTCTTTATAAGAAGGACGAAGTTTTGCAACTATCGCTTAACTTGAAAGGGCTCCGGGTGTGATGCCAATGACACTTAACTTGTTCACAATAACTTGTAACTCATATACTTGTTCAAGAATTGACTTGTTATCTACCATCTTATAATCACAATATGTAGTGACAATATAACGATTGGTACCTAGTTCATTGTTTTGTACTTGAATTCCAAAGCGGTCCATATTTCTCGAGCATTCTTGCTAATTGAATAAAGATCATAGAGCCTTCCAAAGAAAGTATTGAGAATATGTCCTCGACACATTGCTTCATCCTCGGCACGCTTTAGACGCTTTTACCGCCGCTTCTTGATTGTTGAAACATCTATGAGGTCTCCATCCTTGAGAGTTGGATCGTCGAGAATTGGTGTCAACTTTGGATCGAGCACGTAAGCAATCTCGAGTGCCATAAGAAGAAACATCACCTTCGATTATCGATGACTAAAGTTGCCGTCATCAAACTTGTCAAGTTTGACGAACTCTTGATTCATAAGCTTGAGCGATTTTGAATCCATCTGATTAAGAACTTTAAGATTGTTAGTGAAAATGGATATGAGGATGATAAATCACATAGCAAATGACCAACTTAACAGCGAGTAATTTATGTTTATAAAGTTCTAAATCACCTCGCTATTTATGTACTTTGCTAATGGGTTATAAGGGATCCTACTTGAAGGATACTGGGATATCCCGATATACAAACTAATAGTATTAATCATTTATGATTCACCGATAATATGTTTAAGCAAATTACATAAGTCAAGTAACATAATTAGATGCTATAAAAATAGAAAATTTGGGATTTAAGTTAAAAAGATGAAAAAAAGAATAAGATAAGAAATAAACAAAAGAATATAAAAGGGGAGAAGATATTTTAGAAACTAAAGCCCTCGTCAGTTTCCATCTCCCCAAACGTCTCCACAACCTCCTCTACCGTCAATTTCATCTTCTCTCCTCCACACACGACAAGATAAATAAGGATCCATCTCCTTCGTCGATTATATATCGAATCTCTACGATTATCATCGTTGTCATTGGTATGTCTTCCTATCTTTAAGTCAATTATGTTCCTCTTATTTTTTTTTTTTTTCGAAGAAAACGATGGTTTGAGAATGAGAAATTTTGAATTTTTTGTGAATCGCCTAGCTTATGAGGTGGATAAGGACGTTTGATAGATTTGTGGACTAAATTGGTGGGTTAAGATTGAATTATGAAAAAACAGTTTTCACTGGAAAGTTCAAAAATCGATCAGAAATATTGAAAGCGATTTAGGTGATAAAATTTACATATAATGAATCTTAGTTTATGAAAAAATTTATGATTTGTCAATCGGATGTGTGTGCTTCAAGTTAAAAGTCGTTAAACGTCAAGGTGTCATCCTATCAGGCAAGCAAATTCATCCATGTTTAAAGGCTAAACTGCTTCTAATGGTGAATAATAATGTAGCAAGCCTTATATAGTTAGAATGGTCTTTGAGTCTCATTTTTTACAAAATATACAAAATTGGATTTGGAGGTTTGTATTTAAAGTTATGAGGAAAGGAGTGAGAAGATATCGAACAATGTTATTTGGCTTGAGAATGGGAATAAAGTTGATTTACTGAGATGATTAAGAAAAGAAAGAAAGAAAGAAAGACACATGTCCCACATAATCCCGTCAAGTGTAAGATGTGGGGAAGAGCATTTCTATATGAGAGAGTGATGTACGCAAACCTTATCTCTATTTTTAGAAATAAAGAGGTTGTTTCTGTTGTCCTCAAATGACGAACCCCTAACATCATACTTAAGGGGGAAGCGGTTTATCAATGAGCCAACTTCACTTGACACCGAGATGACTAAGCAAGATTTAAAATACAATATTTGTGTTTATAGAAACCTCTACGTATCTACTTTATAGTAAAATTAACCGTGTATGATTTGGAGATATTTGTGGAAAAAATTATGAGTTAAAACGTATCAAAGGGTATAATGGTCTCACTTGTTAAGTATACTATGTTTAAATGCAATTATCCGTTAAACTGGAGATGATCCTGATATGTACAATAGCTCGTCGGAAAGGTCTACGAGTCCATTTTCTAACAATATAAAGAAATCATAACTTTGATATTTTTACAGAAAGTTATAATGATTTTTTGCAACAGGGTGCAAATCTGTTTTCCTTTATAAAACATGAAGAGACAGTGATAATGGACTTTTATTATTTATTCAGGATAGTCGTTTCACTTTGTATCATCATCTGCTTTTACGATTATTGTTCAAGTATTTCAGGGGAGTGTCTAGTGCACTTTTTCTTCTTTGCAAACCTATTTAATGACCTCTCTTTCTCTATGAGAGGTATATATCGTATCCGTTTGAATTGAATTTAAAACAACATGATTTGTTTTGAGCTTTTTCCCAATTTATGATGACCATGTTTGTGAGCCTATCTATGATGAAAACTGTTGTTTGTTATTTTTCTAGTATGATGTGTTTTGGTTTCCATGTTGTTACCCTTCCTTGTCTTGAGTTGTTTTCTGACCAGAAATGGCTCAAGACGTTTGTTGGTCGGCAAAATATAGAGGTTATTCTGACCTTCTAGATAATAGAATCGTTGATGTTTAACTTTATAATGTCTAAACAGGTAATATTTGTCACCTGGGATCAGCTTATAGGATCACGCAAATTAGAGCCATCATAGCAAGTAACTGTATGATGGATCATAGATATCTATAGCATTTGAATTGTTTTAGATGGCCATGATGATTATTTTTTGCGTTCAGCTTGACTGAATGTAGGGTTTAGTATCAACATCCCGTATGTTTGCTTGATTGAGTTGTTGTGTTTGATTTTTATTGGGGTTTTTGAAAATATGTATAGTTATTTATACCTTTCACCAGAGTTAATAGTTCTTTGACTTTGCTGCATACTCCCTGTGACTGTGACCTTTTCTTTAATGAGAACCTTTATTGCTTCTTTATTGTTACTCATACCGGCCTTTGATTTGTATGACATTTGTTTCACCCAGTGTAGTAGATTTTTCGTCCGATTTCGTAGTTGACGGCTTTTATCTATCTGTTTTTCAACAGATTAACGGGTTTATCTTGGACATCGGGGAAGCTCTTACAGCAGAACTCATAGGACTTTCATCACATGCATCTTTTTTTGGATTGTCATTTATTTTATTGAATATTATGGGGCATATTTAAAACAATGTGGTACAAGTTAAAAACAAATGTAATTTTATTTTATTTATTTTAATAATGTTTATGAGTTTTTATAGAGAGAATTACGGATTTTTGTATTTAATTTCATTAATTATCAATAAATCATAGTGTAAAATTGTTATTACTAATTAGTTCATAAATTCAAGTCATGGTCTAATTTATCCTCAATCAAAATAAAAAAATAATTTAATATAATAACTTATTACCATAATTTACAAATTACAATAATTACCCCAAATTTTAATCGTCTCAATCAACAATCCTCGTCCTCGTCGCCATTGTTTCGTCGTCGTCGGAATAAACAGCTTGCATGTGCCTCTCGTCGTCATCGTTTCTATAACAAACAATGCACATATATATAAATACAATGTCCACTATTTGTATTCAGGACGCATTATTTTTAACAGTGAATATGTATCTCTCATCGTCATTATTCCCATAACAAACAATACACATAAATACAAATACAATATGCACTGTTTGTATTCAGTGTGCATTGTTCTAAACAGTGCCTCAAAACACCAAACATTGCTCGATCCACAAACAGTGCTCTCGCTTAAAAAAAAACACACTTTAACTGTGAAATATAGTGCCTCCTAAACAGTGTGATGATCACCGACATCGCTTTTTGACGTTCATTTTTTCTCAATAACATCGAAGAAGAACTCGTTTTTTCGAAAACGATTTAATTTTTCTGAAGAAATCGTTTCCTGGGGAAGCGAGCTCTGAACAACTAAAATTACCTCCTAAAGAAACGACACCATGTCATCAGAAATCGCTTCCCCAGGAAGTGATTTTAGCTATTCAGAACTCGTTTTCTGAGAAAATGATTTCTTCAGTAAAATAAAATCACTTCTTAAGAAAACGAGTTTTATTCGCAGTTGCTGGAAAAAAAAAAAAAAAGGACTTCAAAAAAGTGCACCCGACGACCACCTTAGCTGGGATATCAAGGCACAATGGAGCAGTTTTTGTATGGCCTCTGCCCTTTCGAAACTTACGGCGACCCTAAAAACCGGTCCTGTGCTTCAAATTGCACCTGAAATGGTAGGCATGTTTTCTACTTTTCAGCCTGTTGAAGGGTCCATGGCTTTAGCTGGGGAGCAGGGTCATAAGATCCATTAATTTGATGACGGCCGAGGAACACTGTCATTTTGCTAAGCGAAACAGCATATCTGGCGAGGAATAACGCAAGCATAGTCTCACTTTCACATCCAAGAAATCCTTCAAAAGTTACGACCTTGAGGTTGCTATGCCTAGATTTCCCAACTCTCTCTTGCATTACATCTGCAATCTTGTCCATCTCAAAATCTTCCGGTGATGGGCAACCACTATACTACCAAGCTCTCATCAGAAACAAAGAAACTTAATGTTAGAAAAAATAACAAAGTTTTTAAGAAACTTGATGAATGAGCAAGGTTCAGACGCGAATGGCAAAGGAGGATAAGATAGGGGCTGCTTTCACAAAAGATATACCTTCTAGGAGTTCCGTCTTCCCGTCTGCCGCAATCTTCAACCTCAATCTAGCAAGTTTCCCGAATATTCCAAATGACCTGATAGGATTAAAAAGCTGCAAAAATACACAAAACAAAAATAAAAGAGGTGAATAATAGAACAGATCCCGTTGTAAATAGTAATCGGAGTCGAGAATCAGAAGAAAATTGATTAGAGGAACAAACCTCGCCTACATCCGCATCTAAAGTTAACCCGTGCAACTGAGGAAGAATAGAGCCGGCAAGGTACAAATCAACAAGCTTCATGGTGTTTGTAAATACAATGTCAATCTCACGCCCATGATATCCGAAGAAAGTGAGGTTGTCCGCGAAAACCTCGACAGCAGATCAAGGCGCTGATGGTGCCTCTGATGTTGTCGTCTGACCCGAAGATTAGGGCTCAGTTAGGGGAAGCCCTTGAAGTGATCGCGGAGCATTATTTCCCCGGGCAGTGGCCAGGGTTGTTGCCGGAGTTGGTGAGGAAGCTCGACGAGGCCACCGAGGGGAACGATTATTAGGGCCGCTAGGGTTGAGGAGGAGGAGATCAAGTTAGCATTGAGAATGAGGAAGAGTCCCCAGCTGGATTCCATTTATGAATAGAAATGATTTTGATAGACATGAAAGAAATAAAAGACAATAAGAAATGTTTAAGTTAAAAAAAAAATTCGTAAAAAATAAGGATTTATAATACCCATTTATAAATTAAAAAACTATTAGATAATAAATATTTTTTATAAAATTGACATGAATTATAATATAAAATATTATAATTCGTGTACCGATCATGTTTCTTTAGGATTGGCATGTGATTGACACTGTTGTTAACAAGGTTAGACTGTAGTACCAAATCTAAGACCTGATAAGGTGATACTGTAAGAGATAAAAAGAAAATAAGAGAAAGAAAAAATTATGAGTGTTTTTATAAATGAATGTGTGTATTCCAAATACTTACATTTGGTCTCTATTTATAGTGTTCCAAGGACTTTAGGCATTTCTTATAACCTTTCACATTATAAAAACAAATATAATGATTAGGACATGTGAAACATCATTAATCACCTCATCATAAATCAATATATCATGATTAGTGTTTATGGACCACCAACAAAATTTGTAACATCATCATCATAATCACCTTAAGTATTTTAAAATTCATTGATCATTTAACTATTAAAAATATCACATATATTAGAATTTATAAAGTCTTTTATGTTTGATTTTCCAAACACTTCAACTTCTCTATCTTTTAATCATAGTTTCTAACTGTTTTGTTATTGGGAGTAGATGAAGCGGTTCCTGATTGAATGAATAAAGGATCACAAGACTCTCAACTTGATTGAATGAATAAAAGAGAGACTTACCGGATTCCTTTTCATCTCCCACCAACTTGATTGAATGAAAAAAGGATCACAAGACTATCAACTTGATTGAATTAATAAAGGAGAGACTTGGGGGATTCTTTTTCATCTCCTACCAACTTGATTGAATGAATAAAGGATCACAAGACTATCAGCACATATTACAATCAAGATAATGGAGACAAAGGCCAAGGTTTTCTGTCATTGTCCAGGCAATCCATACAACAATGTGTAGTACAACCATGTTTGACGCTTCGGTCATCCGGGCTGCCTATTTCTTGTTCGTTGACGCCTTGTCAATTTTCGGAGGATGATCCGGACACCCTCATCATCGGAAAAAAAAAAAAAAAAACAACTGCAATGACCCCTCTCACAAACCTTTTAGTGAAAATTCTTATAGGGTATTATTTTGAAGATTTATTTTCAAACCAGTGTCACAACGAGAACTTCATTCCCACAAGATACCATTTTAGAAAAAAAATAAAAATTTAAACATTTCCTAATTTTTCTTTTTTCTTATTTTTTCAAATTTTATTTTTTTTCTTTCTTTGTTCATCATCGATCATCATCTCCAGTATCATTGATCATCATCATCTCCACAATCATCATCATTATCATTGATTTAATTTGATCGTACGGTGTATTTATTTGATTCAAGTTTGATCATCATCATCGATCATCGATCATTATTCACTGATCATCATCTTGATCATCGATCATCATCATTATCGATCACCACTTGAATTGTCTTCACCCATGATTTGATCATCCTTCTCTTTTGTATAGAAGATGTGGTTAGAAGAACCGTGTAAGATGTTTTGGCTGAATAACTCTAATTCATATTATAAAATAGTATGTCATTTTTGCACAGACGTATTACTTTTTTTAAAAAAATGATTTTTCTGAGTGGGATCTTTCAGTTTTATGTAATTCATATAGGCATACTAATTTATTCGTTGACGTATTAGTTTTTTCATAGACGTATTAGATTTTTCATAAACGTTTTAGATTTTTTTCACACACGTATTTGATTTTTTTCTCATGCGTACTGTGCTTTTTCGTAGACGTATTATTTTTTTCATTGAACGTGCAAGACCCTCTTCTTCATCTGCACGCATGTTTTGTACAAAATTAATCAAAAACACATCAATTCATCACAGTAAGCACTTTTATTCTATAAGAACCGATGTATTTTGACTACTATCAATGAAAACAAAATCAAAATCGAAGTCGATTTGAAGAAACCCTAATTTATCAAGTTTTCCATGTAATCGAAATTGGAATATAATTAAAGGGCTTCAATTGATGCCTACACTTGTATATAACAATCTTGAAGTTTGAATCGCATGAAGATGTCGTCGAAGAGATAATGGAGTGGTGCAGGAGATCATTATCGTCGTCATCGTTATTTTAAATATTGATTCCTACTTAAAATAAAATCTTTAAAGTGCCAGTTTTTGAGAATTTTCTCAATCTTTAAAATGAATCACTCTACATTTTAGAACTTATATTTTCTAAAAAATTGGTAGTTATTCTAAACTTTTTGAGAGGGATGGAAACTTTGTTAGCTACAGTCCCATTATTTAGAATGTACTAATTGCAACCAACAGAACAACAATTACTCTCATAAATCTTTTTTCAAATTAATTATCTTAAACTTAAAGTTTATTTAAAAAAAAAAAATTCTTTTTATTGTTAACAACACATAAACTATGTGTTGTTAGATACATCCAACACTTAAGTTATTTTATTAAAACTTTTTACTACATTTTAAATTTTCTAACCAAATTTAATCTTTATTTTTCATTATTTTTTAATAAATATAATGTTTGTATCATATATTTTTTTCCAAAAAAAAAAAAAAAAAAACTGACAATTATTCTCAATTTTATAAGATTTATAATTTTCTTGATTGCAGTGCAGTTGCTACAATCCCACGTCCTCTTATTTTGGCCTTGGTGATGCATCTGTCCGGTTTTGAAGTCCTTCTCCGGGAAGAAAGGGCCTCACAATCGGCGACGGCAAGGGCTTCGCCGCCGCAGCTCAGCCTTCTCTCCTCGTCGACACCGGTACGATTGCATAGTCATACCAGTAAATGTTTTTCGTGCGTTGTTTCTTTTTTTAATGACCAGGGTCTCCGAGCTAGCTCGCTGACACCTCTATTAATTTTCTGGATACTGAAAAGGCGTTCCATCGGTATCGGGTAAAGCTTTGGTCGAAATCAAAGGGCATGGCCAATTTGGATTTTGAGACTAGTGGGTTGGAGCCAGGTTTTGTGCGATGTTGATTGTTCTTAGTTTCCTTGTTGCTGTTCATACTATACTATGCTTGCTGGGTCAGTTCAATTGATTGGTTTTCGTTGGCATTTGTTAATGCTTTCTATTTTTATTTTTTTTATCGTTTTGAAAGAAGTGTTGTTGTTGATAGCATTGTAGCAAAACGTTGATATCCCAAATGCTACTCCCTCCTTAATATTATGATAAATTGACTTAACACGATTATTAATTAAAGTGTTGACTTTGTGATATATTTTTGTCTTTGTGAATGTGAAGAGAAAAATGTGAGTGGATAGAATGAGAAAAAATAACGATATATGAGATACCTTTCCAATAAAAAAAATGATATATGAGATGATGTAATACAAAGTTGTCATTTATGAAAGTATTGTAATTTATGTGGGATATTCATTTTTAGCATTGCGTTGTAATTTATTTGGGATAGAAGGAATAATAACTATTCAAATTAGGGTTTAGAACAAGTATAAAACAACAGAAGATGACGATAATCACTTAAAAACACATAATTTAACGCAACACAACTATGTGAGAATAAAAATAGTTCGGTGTTGGATATCTGATCGGCTATCCACCTCCTAGGATGTTTAAAGACCTTCCAGCGCCTGGCCATCGTCTGCGCAGGTACCTAGATCTATTTTATATTTCTCCGTCCCATATTGCAATGATATGCACTTTGAGACGTTTTGTTCTTATTTTTAACGATGTCAGAAAATTATTTTTGCCAAGGATTAAAGTTCACAACTCAATCTATCATCAGTGTTTCACAACAACTTTGTGAAAAATGATATTTGATTGTCACAAACTCAACTTCGAAATACTTGCCTTGCAAAAAGTTTGGTACGGAGGGAGTAAAAGCAACGACCTTGGATGTCTCGTTAAGTACAAGTTTGGGGAGGACAACATTGTTGTAATACTAGGAGACTGTTTTCTGATGTACCAAGGAAATGTCCAATCCCTAACCTTGGTTGTGGGGAGGGTTGCCTAGTTTTTCTACAGGTGCAATGAGTTCTTTTATAGAGTTTGTCAGCGAGTTCTTATTCATGTGTGTATTTATCCTGCACAGAGGTATAACTGCATCAAAGGTCATAGGTTGTATAATACATTAGCTTTCGGCATGCAGTAGGATCGGTTGCAGCACCTGTGAGATCCATTAAGCATGCAATGGGATGTATATGTCAATGCAGCTGCAAACAGCTAGACAAAATAAAATTTATAGAGGATTACATGGGCTCTTTGGTGTTAAGAAGAAGAAGAAGAAAAAGAAAAAAAGAAGCAATCATATGACAGGAACATAAAAACTAAGGTAACATGATCCTATTAACTTTTTTATCTGTTGACGACGTTTTATATTATAAATTGTACAACCAACCATTCAGACATTGCAACGTATAGGAAACATGCTTTAACACATTGTTTATATTGTAGGACAGCATTTCTGTGCTTTCAGTTATCTGGGAACTGTATAAAGGGATGAAAGTGATTGAATCCCCTTTCTCACCGAACTCGAGCTTGATTCCGTTACCATGGTGCTAAAATGGATAGGCTGCTGTGGCTCTCGTAGAGTGCTTATAGATAAGTTGTTGAGCGTGTATACCACTGTAGCCATGGTAGGCCTTTTGTCTATGTCTGGTTGGACACATAGTAGACCGAGCTGAATGCATTTCTTCACTTCGTTGCTTGAATTTTGTGAAGCGCTCAGAGTTTCATCCATGAAGTTCAATTCTCTGCCCTCATTCCAATGGTTCCATGCCTTCAAAATTGCAGGGTAAATTATAACCAGGAATCTATTTCTGTGTATTCGTTGAAATGTATTATGGGTTCTCAGTTGCTCCTACTTACATCATTCAGAAGGCTTTGAGCAACGCCTGCTTGGTCGAAGCTTCGGACCTTCCGTCCGCTTATGATTTCCAAGGTGAGTACTCCAAAACTGTACACATCTGACTTCACTGAGAATTGTCCTTCTAGTAAGTATTCCGGGGCCATGTATCCACTATCATGAGATGAGAGCATCACAGGGAAAACATAATCAGTTTAACATAATGCAGAACTCGTGTAAATGCTGCATGATGCATTAGACTTGACAATTAACAGAGTCAATAAACTGTTTACCTCCAAGTGAGCATTATCATACATGTACAATTTTGACAAACCGGAACTTACAGAGTTCCAGCGACTCGTTGTGTCTGGTTTAAGGATTCATCCATGCCAACAAGCCTTGCTGTGCCAAAATCTGAAATCTTCGGAATCATATCAGCGTCCAGTAAAATATTGCCTGGTTTTAAATCCCTGTGGATAACCTTATGTCTTGAATCTTCATGCAGATAGAGCAACCCTCTTGCAATTCCCTCGATTATCTTGTACCGTTTCCTCCAGTCAAGTTGTCCCTTTTTAGCCTGATCTGATTTTCAGGATTTTTGTCAGAGGCAACCCTATTTAAACTAACTTGTATGAACTAATGCACTTGGATTGTTGCAAATCCGAAGTCTCAACTTTTAGGCATGTTTGTAATGCATCGAAACCTATTTTGCCACTAGAAATATTTTTTTACTAATACTCTAGAGATACACATCCTTTTTCTTTCGCTTTCTAACGGTCTTTTTTTTTTTTTTTTTTTTCTAAATTCAGAATTTTGAAATTTCTATCCTGAAAAGATTGAATTGAAGAAGCAGAAGCTTCATATAGCACAATCCTATTTCCCAATGGTATCAAGTTTTCAGTTCTGCTGATCATTTCTCCTAGCTACTCTATATCAAGATAATCCATGGTGGCTCCAGCCTTGTGCAGCCCTTAGAAGGTTTCCAAGTTTAGTTTCCGCCATGGAAGGATCTGTTTTTGGGGAAATGAAAAACCAACAGTAAAGCATTATGTTGGGTGTCATTGTGCCGTACCAAATAGGAAGTTGTCCAGGCTTTTATTGGGCACAAACTCAAATACTAGCAATTTTTCTTCCTCGGCCAAGCAGAAACCCACGAGCCTTACAAGATTCCTGTGCTGAAGCTTTGCTACCAAAACAACTTCGTTTTTGAATTCTTCTATGCTTTGCTCGGAGTTCGTTGTCAACCTCTTGACTGCAATTTCTTGCCCATTTTCCAGAACACCCTGAGAGGAAGATATATTTTAACCTAATAGCAGGTGTTTTGTACATGTAATCCGGCTAGTTCTTACCTTGTAGACTATGCCAAATCCACCTCTTCCTATCTTGTTATTATCCGAAAAATTTTCTGTTGCAATCTCGAGGGTAATCAAGTCATATTGGAGGGATTCCGCGGTTAGGAGCTCAATTTTTGCTGCAAAACCACCAAGAAGTTATTCAAGTAAAAGTTTGTACTTGAACTGCACCTTTATTCGAATAAACTTTGTTAGATTACCCATTTCAGGATTTAGCGTAATGTAAGTCTTCCTTGCTCTTCTTTTTAGTAGGATTATCACGGCAATTGTCAACACACACGCACTAACTGCAGCGGCTATGACAACTCCTATGATAGTGTTCTTTCCTTCTGCATCAGAAAATCAACATAGTTGTCAGTATTTCCTCATGGTACACTTCTCACTTCATCATTGTCTTTCATTGACCCATATTAATTCATGCATGTGATTGTCTTTCATTTGATTCTAGGTAGGAACCGTCATTTGAATATCATGTGGTGATTGGTATGTGGCACAAGTAGTTGTAAGAGGAGTAATTTAAAAGCGAAAAATGAATCATTGATCTTACGCTTAGTTTTTGAAGGAACCGACTGATTGCTATTGTTTGCAGAATGTGGAAGAGAAACAGGAGCAGGGGTAGCAACCGGAGCTGGATCTGGTGCTATGAAGTCACTCAAGTCGAGGCCAGTTAGGTACCTGATAAAGCAACTGGAACTATAAATCACCAGACCGTCTATGGATCCGTAGCACTTAGTTGGCAGATCAACCGTCCATGAGTTCAGACATGACTTGCAGTTGCCGGACGACAGGTCCGGAGTGCATTCAGCAATTACTGTAACTGTGGCAATTAAACTGTAGTTGAAGAACGAAGAGTAATTGACGTCCTTGCGGCCAAACATCCTCCTGTCTTGGTATGCTTCTTCTGTTACGCTTAATAAGTTGGCTATCATAAATTCCTTGTAACTTTCAGATTCGCTGTTTGTGTTCATGATGATGGTGCTGTTATCTTGTAAGCACTCCAAGTAGTTTGGTGCACCGATCTTATACTCTCCAAAGAACGAATAATTGGAAAACCGAATCATTGCACGTATATACCATACGGTTACTTCGATTTGATATGGACAGTAATTGAGTATGTGTTGAATCAAGTCGGGAATGTAATATGGGCAGGACTCAAGTCCGACTCGACAGAAGTACTGACCATAGACTCGGTTGGGAGGTTCTCCCACGTAGGTATTGTAGAACCTTGTACGGGAGACGCTGGAGTTGAGCTCCCTGAGAAGTTCGAAAAGGTTTTGTTGATAATAAGGGTTGGATACTGTTGTGTTTATGCAGCTGTGGTTCGCTATCCATGCTCCGGGGTATGCACAGCTCCTTGCTAGTAGTAGAAGCAAAAGCGTTAAGTGGAAAATGCAAATCAAGCGCATAACAAGATGCATCTTTGATCTTTACCAGCACTTCCTTTGCTTGATCGCAATTTCATGAAGCAAGTTGATTTGTTGTGGCAAGGGCTCGACACCTCCTGAGGCCGAGGACCTCTAGAAACAATCTCTATGGTATAAATTTACAACAGGGGTAATGTCAAATTGCTCACATTTCGTCTTCCTCACACCCTTGACTTGACGGGAGTCTGTGAATTTGCTGTTTTGTTTTGCTTTCATCTGATTTGTTGCTGTTGGCTGTTTACTCAGCCTATACTTCTCAGTGGATCATGTCAGGAATCCAGGGCAACGCCGCCGTTTGCTCGAGCATCGAGACTCCTTATCCTTGTCAGAATTGATTTTGCAATTTACATCATATTGGATCGCGACGAGGTTACCCACCTTCCCTAGACTCTATGTGTTTTGTTTCTATGAAGAGATTGTTCATTGAGCCGCATTTCATTCATTGAGAGTGCTGAGTGAGTTTTGAAGCCAGTTGAGCCAACTCAGGCTCAAGTTGCGGAGCAATATTGAATGTCTAGTGTCAGTTGATGTGGTTAGATGGAGCATTCATTTGTGAAGCAATAATAACAAACAAAGACACAGTTTCATGCATTGTATGCTGACGATTCCGTATTCGTTCCTCTGAATAGTCCAGAAGTTGTAAGTATTCTAGAAAAAGCAGATTGACACAACCCCCTCACTGTGACTCAGTGGTTTATGTGTGGTTAGGAGGACGGACTGGTTAACTCGGCAACATATTTTTTATGCAGTTAAATCGGTAAATCTCCTTATCTTTGTCTTGATTATATTTCTTTGATTTTGAAATGATTATCGTTAGCGTTGTATGTTTTGAGATTTTCAAGGAGCAAGAGTCGGTTCGAGTCGTCTTTGATCGAGTCTTATGAGCCAGTAGGGTCAAGGCAGGCTCAAGTTGCATGGCAGCTACTAAATGCTCACAAGCTGGTCAATGTGGGCCCGGACATCCCTTAATGAAACATTGTTCAATGCATGGAAATCTGGATTGGGATTGGGATGAAAATGCAACATTTGAAGAATTTTCGGCATAACTCAAAAAATATCATGGCAGTGATCTGTTCACTGGTGCCTGCTGGACTGCTCGACCTTAAAGGCGCTTGCGGTGCCGTAACTGAGGTCTGGGCCCGATACCTTTACTCTTTCTCCTATCACTTCTTGATTATCAAATCATCTTTAATCATGTGATCAAAGATTCATACTTTTTAATCATATCATGACACATAATTTCTATAACAGTCAGTCTTCTCAGATGTGGATGGAGAAGAGTTGATTAATGGTACAATTGGGTCACTTCCTTTGATTGAGCTCTGTAGGGTCATTCAGGCGCAAGTTGCATGGCTACATGATGTTCGTGTGAGGTTGATATCGGTGGACCACTGCTTAATGAAAATAATGTACATAGTATTCAGCAAAATCTGGTTTTGGATAGGAGATGCATATTTGCGTATTTGGAGAACTGTCAACATAATGTAAAAATGTCTTTGGCTGGTGATTGTAGTCACATGTTGCTGGGAATCAGGGATCAACATATGTGGAATACGTAAGTCGTTATTGGTTGAGAGGGAAAAACATCATCAGTTATTTGG
>JAOVYX010014911.1:0-30119 GCA_035668315.1 Drosera spatulata | reverse complement strand
AGGTCCCAGCCAGCAGCTTTCATCATGTTGATCAACGGTTTTGAAAAATCATGAATGGCCTTACTAGCAGCTTCTACAGCTGAGGTGAACAGATCAGGCGTCAAATCCACCGGGAAGAACCCATTTTGCTCCCGTGGACTTTCCCGCAACCTAAGATTTTTTTCCAGTTTCTCCCGCTTTTGATTTGCCTCCTCAATCTGCTGCTCTAACAGCTGAATCTCCGAGTCTTTGTTCTGAATTTCAGATTGGAACTTCTTCACCATAACCTCATAGGTTTTCAACAAGCTCAGTTGTTCTTGAATCTCTGCAGCCAACCTGGAGTCTTGAGGAGAAACACATAGAGGTTTGGGATTGTGCTCTCTGTAGTAATGCTTCAGCTCGGACAGACTCTTGAGCTCAGCAATGACAAGCTTATCAGCAGCTTCGATTTTGTCGGGATCATAAGGAGTATGGGCAGCTTGAAGCTGAATATACGCAGATTTCAAGGAGGAGATATTTCTGAAAACCCTTGATATCAATGAGTCAATAGCTTCAGGATTCTGATTCAAGGCCTCTTCCATAGGTTGAGGATGTACTTTCTGACTACTGCTCTCACGAAGTTGACTTTCTTTAACTCCAGTTGGCAGCATATCTACACATCATAGAAATTTTGGGTTACGCAAATTTTCAAACCAAAGGCTTTTCTCATGTGCCAGAAAAATGGAACTGGACAAGCATTAAAAATCATGTCTTGTTCGATTTTTCTTATTGATCACCGATCTTTGTCAACAAACACATGAGCTTTTATGATTCTATCGTCAGCAAGTTTCTTTAGAGCACATTGTCCACAAGATTTTCTCTTTTTACATGCTAGAACTAGAAGACACAAACCTTAATGTAATCAAAAGGCAACCTCAATTCACGCCCCCAAAGCGGTTATGATGCGGACACAACAAAAATCGAAAAGACTGAATTCATGGAATGACAGAAACGAAAAGGAAGGTTACAGCTCCGAAGGTTTAACCCGGCAAAAATGATGATACTTGCATCAAGCAAGTTTAATGGAGCATCAAGGGTGGCATACCTATAAGTATTACTCCATCCGTCTCACAATTATTGCGACCTGTACGCACGTATTTTACACTATTATCTACGAATGAATACAAGTCTCGTTTCATATCAAATCACGTCAACATGTATAAAGTTGAAATGTATAACTTACACAATCATTGATGTTCACGACAAATTTATAAAAAATTACGTTTGATTATCGTTATGCGCATGTCAAATTTTGCATCGACATACGTGAAAAGTCAAACTGTCGCAATAATTGTGGGACGGAGGGAGTACTATAATTAAACCATGACCTGGCAACAAGCATAGCACTATCCTAAACCTGAAACAGAAAAGGCCGTGATTGTTCAACCAAAAACTCCAACAGTTATCTCCCAACAATTAAAGGATAATAACGAGAATGAAAGGTGCTTAATATTTTTCAGCCAAATGAATCAATCTATTTCACTGAACACACATGGTGTACATAAAATCAACAGGGATCAGAGATACCCATCCAGTAGTTGGATCCTCTAATATATTCAGAGCTAAGAGATAAAACACCGAGATTTTCCACTCATATCTTGGTGAATACATTCCATACAACACAAATCAAGCGGAAAAAAAACTCTAAGGAAGGTGGACAGCAATAGAACATAATTTTCCAATTTAAATGCGAAAATATTAGGAAAAAGGAAAGGCAAGCGGCATTTTGTAATCTCATTAATCCCGGGATAATAGATAGTCCCAGGACTATTAATCCTGGTATTAATAATCCCACCTTATCCCATCCTCGAAACAAACACACCCTTTAGGTTTAGGGTTTGGGGTTATTACAATTAAACGCAATCGGATTGAAATCAGGCAAAGTAGAGGAGAGTGGAAGGGAGGAATTAGGCATGGGGTGGATTTGGGAGTCTCACCAATCTGAATCTGCAAGCAAGCGCGGTTGCACGGCGGCGTGGGATCTCAACAGCCCTTTGTGTCAGCGGCGGATCTCAACTCAACACCAAAGTCACCAATCACCCTGTCGGTGTCGCCCCATTTATTACTGCATCAATCAATCAAAACAATCGCAAGCAACTTGCAGCACACAAGAAAGCTTCTTGGGGATGCCTTTCTTCTTCGCCGTATCTCAAAACGCCCAATTATCCATCCTACACTATCAAGCTTAAAATTTGTCTTTGAAATTCAAATGCTCGTTATCAGCTTCTCAACTTTTAATCTTTATCCATCCAACCTTGGGGTATCCTCGTTTTATTCCTCTTTTTCACAAAATATAATCAATGTTTGTAATTGTTAATATATTTTTTTTAGAAAAAATAATACTTAAATCACTTGATGGTTTGGATATTTGATACATAATCAATTTAACTTTGAAAATAGGCATATGTCTCTTTCAAAAGGATTTTATGCAAAAATAAAAAATAAAAATACTTACTTACAGAAAGATCATGTGTCAAAACTCAATGATATTTTAAAATTTAGGGGGTTAAATAATTATTATCAAAGTTCGAAAAATCAATGTGATAAATACAGATAATTCAAGGTATTTATGTTCAATTTTTCCTATTTTATTTGGTAAAGATTTTATTATTCTCTTCTTCTCAGAATAAATATAACAAATTGACTGGTATGGATTTTATGTGTGTGTTGAAATTTTTATGTATAGATATTTATTTCCTTGAAGGTTTGTGAGAGGAACAAAAGAGAAAAAAGAATAGGAGAAAAGTATAGTGAGATAAGTTGATGTGATATAAAAATAAAAAATAAAGATGTTTTGATATTTTTGAAAAATAATTCAAATAAAACAGTGTTATAATTATTATAGGATATCACGAGTGTTGTACTTCCTCTATTCCATAATATAGACAATGGAGGACCACGTGGATAAAAAAATTCACGACGTTGCGATGATCCGCGGGATGATCAAATAATATTTTTTATAAATTTATCGTGAAACATCAAAGATAATATGAGGTACAAACTATAATCCTAAGCCGAAATAAAATTCATATCATATTGTTTATATACAAAAAGTAACTTATCGAAATACGTAATAAATAGTATGATTACTATGTAATGTTATCTATATTATGAAACGGAGGGAGTACTTTATATGATACTAGGAGTAAATAAATATTAAAGCAATCATAAAGTATTTCATCATCAAATTTAATCAAAATCCAGCACACGCATAAATTCACATGTCGAACGGTTCCTCATTAGATTTTAATGTGTTAAATTTTTGATAAGTTTCTTTAAATATCTTTATTTTGGTGAAAATGATATTTCCAAACGTAAGGTTGAAAATTTTACTTGAAAAGAAAGTATTGTATTTTTTTATTTTTTTTGGACGGCCTTTAAAGTAAGTGTTGTCGCGGACGGGCTAATTCGTGAGGATCGTCTCGAAGAATTGTCTAGAATTCTCCACATTTTTCTAGACAATTCTATCCGTTTCTAGAGTTTTCTTGAGAACTCTAGGGTTCTCCGGAATTCTCTAGAATTTCCTAGAGTTTGGTAGAGTTTTTTAGGGAATTCTTATACATAGGAGAAGAGTCTAGAGGACTCTTATATGTTCTTATGAGGAGAAGAGTATGGAAGAATTTTAGATGCCAAGTCTAGAACTCTCCATGGAGGTGTATATAAAGGGGTGAGGCCTTTGGCCAAGGCGTCTCATCTCATCCCAAGGAATCCCAAATCATTCCAAACATTCTTGTAAGCTCAAAGCCTTATAATCTCCCAAGTGTCCTCAGTAGAAAGCTTGTTTTTAAGTCCAAACTCTCTTATTGTTCATAACCATCACATTTGGGTGACGAGTAGGCTGAGCTCAAACGAAGGTGTGAGTAATTTGAGTGCCGCACGGGTTACAAGAATCTGACTCGTAAGAACTTTTTTATAAGAATAAGATAGTACTACACTTCAAGTTAAGAACGACCAAGTCAACTATTCCATTATCTAACAACTTTTTAAAGAGTCATGTCCTTAAAATTACATCCAACATATTGATAGAACTCTAAAAGAAGTGTTGCTGATGGCGGTATACATAAACAATGGACACTTCAGAACCTTTATTTGAGACTGCAGTCTAGCGAACTGACTCTTATTTATGGGACGCATCTTTACTTGCACCGACTTCAAGCGGTTGGCATTGTATGTGATGATATTGATTCCAATGAGCTTCAATGCTTGACCCTCAGATTTCAAGCCAAACTGGAATACCTGTTCTCAGAACCCAAACATCCCCCTGTATAAAGTTCTTCACGGTGAAAGGGCTAACATCCCCAGGATTATGCAGCACATGATAACCGGGCCATTTCACCCTCCTGTTGGTGGAAGATCCTGCACCGGTGTTCATGTACTCGGCATAAAATAGAGTCGACAGGGCAAAGCCGCCGTCCCATTCTTTCCATCCGCGTGGATCCACCAAGCCGTCTAGGTCCGTTTTCCATATCACTGTCCTAGAGTACTTCTTCCATGGTCTTCCTAAGAAGCTCTTGTATGATTCTTTCACCATCCTAAAATCTGGAGCTGCCCTGATGCGTGATCCATGGATAGAGATCCCTGTGTTCTCGTGTGGGTTCTCCCTCCCCTGTGCCGTGATCATGTTGGATTGGTGTTGCATTGGCTTCCTGACAAAGATGTCACAGTTTTGGAGCACCACCGCAGCATTTCCAAATATGAAGTCTATGGTGCCGTGTATCTGGCAATCTCGGTAAAATTGCCTCAAGGAATGAGCGTAGAGGGTATCCTGGTAACCTTTGAAGCTGCAACGATAGAAGACAGAATGATCAGAAGCCACCATCAGTGCCACTGCTTGGTGCTTGTGAGGCCCTGCTGTATTCTCAAATGTGATGTCGCGCGCCCAGAAACCATCACCGAACACACCTACATGTTCCGCAGATAGGCATAATGAATGCATATATTTACTGACCATATCTCCATCTACTGAGTTTGCAAATAAAATTGATCGACATATCATAATGGTGATGAGGAAAGAATGCGCTTTGAATTGTTAATGTTGCTGTTATAAAAGAATAATTTTCTTACTGAAAGTGGCAGAGCGGAGGGTGGAGTGACCATCTATGACGTTCCTAGAACCAGTGATGATTGTTCTATCAATGCCATCTCCGACGAACATAAGGTGATTGAGGTGCCTTCCTATCATCACATGCTCATGGTAGATGCCTTCTTTCACATACACGATCAGCACTGATGATCTGCTGCGTGCCCTGGAGGAGGTGGAGATGAGATTCCTCGTGGTCAGTGAAGCAACGGCATCCATTACCATCCTGTAGTCACCAGAACCATCCTTCGCCACCACGACATCCGCCCTGGAAGATGCCGGATTCCACAATGCTAAGATGCCCTGGCCCGGACGCTGATCAGCTACTTCTTTCTGCCTCCTGTATTTATGACGATACCGAAATCCCTTTGATACCTCCACCCTCTCATCCAGTTCATCCAGCTGCAAAGCATTATCCATATAAACATAGTAATAAGCCAAAGCATCATTCAGCAATTTAGTCAAGTTGTGAGCTCCAACAAAAATCTTTGGATCCCTGATCAAGTATCCTAACGCATCCAAACAAGTCCTATGATTAGTAAGCACTGCGCTAAGCCAAGCGAGCCTCTCGTCATTGTCGCTGCTGCTGGTCATGCTATTCGTGCTAATCAAGTGTGCAAGCCGTGAGTCAGACTCTTCATAGAGCTGAGCACAGTCAACAAAAGCAGGTACACCAATACCAGTAATATTACTGTTGAGGTAATATGAGGAGGCGGCGGCAGTGGCTCGCTGTAGCGACCAGTCCTTCGCTTGAAGCACCGCAGCGCGAGCAGACTGAAGGAGCACTCGTCCTGTTCTTGGGTCTTGTTTGGATGAGACAGTAGAATAAGCTGAAGCAGCCATGGTTGCGCCTGCTAACAGGAAATGGAGTAGTAGGAATACTGAGAGAGTAGACGACATTCTTGGCGGTGGAGGTGGATCAGGAAGAGAAAGAAGAGGAGCGCATAATATACGAAATATGAAGCTAGCTAGCAAGCTAGCTTGCCAAATGAACGTTATTGTTGGAAGTATATAGTTTTCTCAAGTGGTACAAGTAACAACAGTATCGTTACCAGGGGAAAACCGTTTCAAGACACGTAGTCTTCGTGTACATATATTCTTCGAAAGAATATTGGGAGAGGAAAGCAAAAGGACAAGAAGCGTGGCTTACACACATTGTCAATTGCATTGGCCAAGTGGTTCCAAAATGTCACTCGTTCAACGGCAAATTCCTGCGTGTACAAATATAATAGTGACTTGGGATAACAAGCATCTAGCTTGCTCAACTAACGGGAGAGTACTTGGGGCCCCATGATTAAGATTTTGGCTCGTATATGTTGGAAATTTTGGGTTTTGAATCCAAAATGGATTAATGTTTGATCTAAAATTAGGGCATTCGAGCGGGTTTCGATTGCTAAATTGGAACGAATTTGGGATTAATGTAATTTATGTTTCGTGTAGATTAATTTGATATATTTACATTTTTAAATCCATTTACTATGAATGAAAAATTATTGCCAAAATTATATAGTGTTTGATATGATCAATGCACAGGTTGATTAATATTATATGTTGAATATGTTATTTAATCCATGTCATCGTCACATAATCGAAAATGTATCATGTTATCTTCAAATCAACCAATGGGTGTCATCTTTCCTATAAAAACATCCCCCGTCTCTTTCTTTTGAATACACAAAGAAACTTTCCATCTTTGAATCAAAAATTCATTGCATTTAAGGTTTTCAATCATCAAGTTTTAACGAGAGAATTCAAGTCATCGAAAAGAACGTCTGAAACCCAAAATTTGAGCTGCTTCTATTTTGGATTTATAGTCGTTGTATCTTAGAAATGAATTCTGTTACATCCGTGAGCATCATTACGGGGAAATATCGCCTCAAGGACAGTGAATCCAACTTAGGTCTCGGCTAGATTTGTTTTCAATTGATTTTCCTAAATTCCCTGGTTTTTGTGATTCCCTGTTTTGATCACAAATACTAGAACCCTGATCAATTTACATAACAGTGTATAGCTGCCTCTCTACTCATATCATAATCCCTTCACGCAAGAGAAGTATCAGTAGTCTTTTAAACCAAATCAAATATAGGTTTTCATTGGAAATATCTTATACGAAGTAATAACTTAGCTTCATTTGTAAATTGTGACTTGTGAATGAGTTACCAATATCCTTAAAACACAACAAAATTTATTTTTTAAAAGGGAAAATTGCCTAAAACTCCTCATAAATTTTGGACCGATAACATATGACCCTTCTTAACTTTAAAAATAGGTAGATGACCCCTTTTTTAGCACTTTTTCAAAAAGGTTTTGTGTCAAAAAACGTGATTTTTGATAAATATAACGAGTTAAATGTATATTTCTAAAATAGGTAGGGGTTAAGTGACTTCGGCCAATGGTTCAACGGGTTTACTGTTATTTTCCCTTTTAAAACAAGTATAGTACGTATTGGTAATGACTTAAGATTGCTATTGCTCATGACTGATCGATGTTGCCAATATATATATACAAGTCATAGGCAATATTATTTTTCAAATATATACACAGATTATTGACATAAAGCTTCAAGTATCTCTTACAAACGGAATCCAACCTGACAACCAGATCAACTCTTCCTTATTGAATAGTATATGGCCGATCTACATCTGTGTCTGACACATGTTTCAGTTTGAGTCTTTCTTGTTAAAGTTCCATCTCTTTTTGAGGAGTCTTCAAATATAGCGTTCAATCTGTATCGTGAGAGGTTGATTTCTCCTTTCCGATTGAATTCGCGTTCCTTGGATGTGAAACATAACAAACGCAACATAATTAAGCATCGAGGAAATAACAACTGGTAAATCTCAAGCTCATTGTAGTTTTAAACATGACATATATGTCTAGATTTCAAAGCAAATATGTCTCTTGCGTGAGTGCATGTCCTTCAACCGATGAAGTATTCAAAGATCATTTTAACTACTTGAATCATTCCTTCATGCCATATTTTTATTCGTTTGCACGTTCATGCCAAGTTAAGCTATGCACAACTTGTCCCTATCTAAACGACTGTTATTCGAACATTTACAAATCTGCAAATAATTGTTCCATGGGTTGTCATACAAATTAGTCAATGAGTTTCTCCATTTATTTATTTCTTTATTTTCATTTAATTTTTGGTCGAAAGTTTCTCCATTTATTAATTAGTGGAGGTTGAACGTACAAGGAACAGCTCAAGCTTCAGATATTCTATGACACTGGTGTTCCCTTCCTTTCATTGCTTTCTTGAAAGTATCAATTACCTTATTTATTAGCAAAGCAAAATATAATAGTGTAACTGGAATGTGGCAAGGTTGACATTCCAAATTGTTCCAAGAACATCTTAAAGATAGAGTTCACTATGGCCTAACACCATTTAAGGCATAAATCGGGACACACGTCTTTTAACTTTTAACTTTTAATGGGTCTTTTAACTTTTAAGTACAAATGAACAAGCAAAAGCAAAAATCTATTATCATTGATTCTAGTTTTTAAATAAAAAAAATACATTTAATTTTCTGAATTTTCAACTTTTTAACATTTTTTCAAGAAATCATATGCTAAAAATTAAGATTTTTTTTAAAAATTAAAAACATTAAATGCTTATTTTTAAAATACAAAACGTAAAAAATTCAAGGATTAAATGCTATATTTCTTTCTAAATATCCCAAATCTAAAATATCAAATAGTATCATGACTTTTTGTTCCCTGTCTGGAAAACGTCAATGCCGATTGCCATGAAAGGATGGCATTTGTATAACATGGTAGAAAATCCACATCATATCGTATAACATATTAAAATATATACAGTTTTTGTCTTAAACATCGACCATTTCATACCGCCACCAATACGTAGTCGTGAGCATGTAGACGGTACCATAACAAAGCTTTCAATATACCTATTTATACACACACACCCCCCCAAGGATAATGATCGACATATATCTTCAGTCTACATTACATTGTACTCCAAAGCCATATCAAAGATGAATCCTGTAACACTATTCTCGTTCGTGGCATCAACAATCGTCCTCATGACCTCTCCTCTTGCCATGGCCGATGACGACATAGCCTCATGGTGCAAGAAATTTACACCCTTTCCTAAGGAATGTGAAAGCTATGCCCGTAGTTATTCTGTTTCCCAGCCGCAACCCATCAAGGGATTTCCAAACTTCTTCAAGTCCGCCATGCAAAGCGCTTTCACCACTGCAGCCACCGTGACTAAGAATGCATACTCCTTGGGACCCAACTTGAAGGACCCTAAGGAGAAGGCTGCCTGGGCTGACTGCGTTGAGTTGTACGAGCTCGCTCTGCATCATCTCAACAAGACCATTAGCCCAGTGACAAAGCATACCAACGAAGACGCTCAGACATGGATAAGCTCTGCCCTCACCTACTATGAGACCTGCAAGGACGGCTTCTCTGATTTTGGGCTCGCCAACAGTCCCATCCTACCACTTGTCGCAAACGATGATGTGTCCCGCCTAATCAGCAATGCCCTGGCCATCAACAAGAAGAATGGTGTCAGCGATGTTACTAATGACGAGCCAGTACTCCCAGCTGGTTTTAAGAAGCTGGTCCATGGAGGCGGTGAGGGTGGTGGGTGGCCGAGTTGGCTTCGGCCTGGGGATCGAAAGCTACTGCAGCAGTCAAATCTGTTGGCAACATGGGTGAACCTAGTGGTTGCGCGGGATGGGTCCGGGGACTATACAACGGTACGTCAAGCGGTAGCTGCAGCAACAAAGAGGTCTGGGAGTGGCAGATTTGTGATCCACATCCGGGCTGGGACTTATGTGGAGAATGTCGTGATAGGGAGCGATGTGGAAAATGTAATGCTTTTGGGGGATGGCATTGGGCGGACTATCATCACCGGGAGCAGGAGTGTTGGGGGAGGTTCCACCACCTTCGGTTCCGCCACTGTCAGTAAGTAGTGGCTATAATATAACATCCTTCCCATCCGTACTTTTTTTCATTTGGGTGTTCGTTTGCAATCTTTCTTCAGAAGCATCAGTTCTGTAAAGAATAATGGGTAACTTTTCAAGCATAGTTAGTAGTACAATACAAAAAAACCACGTAAAACGATTACTAGTTGAATCATACAGAAAAATTAATCGATTTAAAAAAAAAAAAAGTTCGTGACTATATTAAACAGACTCATATCAACAGTACATGTTTTTTTATTATGTTTTCAAATAATGTGGTTGGGAGATCAGCCAGTTTACATGTTCGAGTCTCTTTATGACAAGCATGCCCCCATAGTCCCATCTACACCCTTTTGAAACCCGTTCATCTTTTGATGTCTTGGTTATTCAAGAATCTCATGTCAATAATTTACAAGGGCAATCCGAAATCCAAACCAAGTCAATTGCAAGGATTTATAACTAGTATGAAGAGCTAGCCCACCAAAAAAACAACTTCAAAAAAGAAAAACTCGTCCAAAAAAATAATAAAAACATTTCTCTTTTCTTTTTTTCTCCTGTTTTTCTGTTTTTCTCTTTATTTATTTGCGTATCTTTGCTCCAAAAAAAAAAACTAAAAAACCTAAAAATTCCAAACTACTTTTCGATGTTCTCTCTCCCCAATTCAGGAAAAGTTCCAAAATATTTTTTTCAATATTATTGCTACTAACTCATCTCCCAATTATACTGTAAACCTCACTAATTATTACCAACACAAAAAGTAGGAATACCATGAGAAAATTATCAAAAGTTCAAATACACACTAACACACGTAGTCATTGACTTTAACATCCTCCTCGAATTATACACAAAAATAAGGGCAGACAAAAACAATGAATACTATCTCTAACATGCCAGTGAAGAAGCTTTCCATATGGAACAGGAAATATTGTGAAAATTTGATGTAAACATCTCCCAAAAGTTGACCTTTTCATCCATGTAACATAGTATATTCTAACAAATAACTAGTCCCCAACACCAGATCATCAATGCTCTATTAGAGCACTAGAATGAGATGGTTGTCATGCAATTAGAGGAAAGTCAATCTGATCAACAATGACAACAAGGTTACAAAGGAATGCTAGATAGATAAAACTGAGAAGAAAACAAATGCAAAAGAAGAAAAAAAAGAGCGAGAAAGAAAGAAAGAAAAGAAAAGATAAAAAAAAGAAAAAGAACACACACTCACACACATATACTACACCTATTATCAACCAAGCTGGAATAAATCTATCTAAATCACCATCTTTTTCACCTCAATATGTTGCTGCACACTACCAATGTATCAGATAACATAGCTGAGCATCACGCTGTTTGATTTATAAGATATTTCTAAACTAATTTTATTTTTAAAAAGTATTTCTTAACTAGTATTCATACTTTTTGTCAATACCAATATTCCATATCATTAATTTAACTCTAGGTAGTGCATCGTAGCCAATTTCTTTTCCCTTCATCTTAATCTATATTCTACATCTACACAGGTGCCCAAGGCCCTGGTTTCATAGCTCAGGGGATAACGTTCCGTAACACCGCCGGTCCATTGAACCACCAAGCTGTGGCTCTACTCTCCGCTTCTGACCTTTCTGTCTTCTACCAGTGCAACTTTGAGGGCTACCAGGACACCCTTTACGTTTTCTCCAATCGCCAGTTTTATCGGGACTGCAATATCTATGGCACTGTCGACTTCATCTTCGGCAATGCAGCTGTTGTTATCCAGAACTGCAACATCTTTGCCCGCTTCCCACCCGCTACCACCAACACCCTTACTGCCCAAGGCCGCACCGACCCCAACCAAAACACTGGTATCATCATCCACCGCTGCCGGGTCGCCCCCGCCCCTGACCTCATATACAGAATTGCAGAGGTCAATACCTACCTAGGCCGCCCTTGGAAGGCATATTCCAGAACAGTCTACATGGAGACTGTCCTCCATGACCTGATCAACCCTGCAGGGTGGATGCCGTGGAATGGTGATTTTGCACTGAATACACTCTACTATGCCGAGTACAGGAACACAGGCCCGGGTTCCTATACGACAAAACGGGTCAATTGGCCGGGGTATCACATCATCAAAACTGCAGCCGTCGCCTCACAGTTCACTGTGGCAAATTTTATTGCTGGTGATTCCTGGTTGCCGGCCATCAGGGTGCCATTCATTGCTGGGCTTTAAACTCGATCACATTTCAGGAGGCATAACTTAAGTCTGGTAATTAACCATTTATCTGTATGTGTTGGGTAATACCCCGCATATAAATGAATAGAATAATTATATACGAAAGATCTACTAATATTCTTTTTGTTACTGTTCATGTCAATATGAGTATCACTCCTGGATCGAGCTTATATAGATGATACTAACCAATAACTAAACCCAAGTGAATTTTGCCCCAAAAATTTGTTTCCCTAGACTGGGGCAAAAAATGATGTTAGTCACTAAAACATCATGGCTCTACACTTGCCAATAAGTAGAAAGCCAACAGAAACAATCAAAGATAATCACAACGACGAAACAGAAAATCCAGAAACGTAATGAAATCGGATACTAAAAAAACCAGTTTCTTTTAAGTTTTAAAAGGTAGCAATCATTGGAATTGTTCAGAGAAGAGTTGACATGTGCTACCTTATATGCTTAAACGATTCCTTCACATCCATTCTGTTGAGCTGAAAGATTCCAAGGTGCAGCTGGAATATGTATTTAAGTAATAGATTAATAGAGACTGCAAATATTAAACATTAGTCAAGAGTTTGAATTGGACAATTAGGTTCACAAGTCAACCTTGGAGAAGCAAATAACAATTGGATCAACAGCCCATATGAAACATTGTGTTTTTATAACCGTTCTAAAAACTAATTGAAAAGGTATCCAAGCTATTTAAAACATATCATACCCATTTTAAAAATGCTTAGTTTTTGCAGTGCCAACCCGTAGAACATAGAATTTATAAGGTCCGAACATTTCAACAGGTAAATCCCAGACAACCTCTAATAAAGAGAAAGTTTTACAAGATATGTACTTGCATAACAATGTCATATGGATCAAATGTTGGACAATTAAAAAACAACAATACACAAAGTGAGAATATCTTGGATGAAAACGGTTGAAATGAATATGCAGACAAACTATGAAAAACAGGATCTATAGCATACAACAGAAAGTTGGAGAGGTAGACATCTATAAGAGATAGGAAAAAAAGGGCACAAAACCCCCTAACTATTCGCTAGTGACCGATAACCCCTTTGAATTATACTCCCTCCGTCCCGGAAAGGATACAACACTTTGACTTTGAACGCGTATCGATGCAAAGTTTGATACGCGTGTAACGACGATCAAACATATTTTTTTGTAAATTTATCGTTAAACATCTATAATTGTGTAAATTACGTATTTCAACCTAATATATGTTGCGGAATGATCAGACATGATTTGATATGAAAACGAGACTTGTATTCATGCGTATAGAATAATACAAAATACGTATATATTACATCTTTTGTGGGACAGAGGGAATAAAATATATAGATAACCCCCATACGAACTCCTTTAAATAATGCTTCGTGTCAAAATAATGTGGTTTCTTTTGAAGTCACGGAGATATGCAGATCATTTTCTTATGAGCTCCTTTTGATGAGGCTTTGTGAAAAATGAAATGCAATTTCTTTTAAAGATAGCGGAATTAAATGCTTATTTTTAAACTTGGTTGGGATCATTTGTTACGACTCAATACTTTAAGAGGATTATATACGCCATTTTCCCTATAAGATGAGGTAATATGTTGCTTGAGGATGGAAAATGAGATCCTAAAAGAAATTCAAAGAAAATTATGCGTAGATACAAAATATATACAGAGTAAAGAGAAGAATAGCTAAGTCATGGCTAAGCCATGTCCATGTAGATCAGCTCGTTTAATAGAATACAAGATTGGTTTATTGCTATAATGTACTATCTTTGTCCCAAAATATAGACAACGCTTGTCTATTTGGGATTTCCTAATATATAAGAAACATTCATTTTTTGACAAAACTTTTATAATAAAAATATCAAAACAATCATTATTTGCCACATTATATTTTACTAACTCCTCTCTGAACTACTGATGTAAAACCCCACTACACTAAAAAAATATATTTTTTTTAAAACCAAAAATCCATAAAAATACAACACACATAAATCTACGTGTCGAGTCAAACTATTCGTTATATTTTAGGACACAGGGAGTATCATGTTGGGATGTTAGTAGAAAAAATCAATTGCAACAAAAGTAGAATTGGACATTTCTACCTTGTATAAATCATAAATCTGAAAGCTTCAAGGTGCTTATATTTTAGGGTTGGTTTTTCTTTCTTTAATCAGTATTACGGCCCAAAGATGGCCAACTTGCAAAAGGAGCATAATAATTTTATCCAAACCCTGAGCCAAACAGAGTGCCAAACAGAATTTAGCATATTGCTAGAATGAAAGAAATTATCTAGAAGAAGGGATGTGAAGAGGGGCAAAACTGAAAAGAAGATGATGAGCCAGTCTGTAATATCACTGAGAATCTTGAGTCATGCAACAGGAGAGACAAAAGAAGATTAGTATGCTAGTACAGTAATATTCTTTTTTGTTTATATTCTTCTTGTTCATATTTTGACTGTTTGTTTAGCAGCATGTTCGAAGCTTATTGAGATGAGTTCGCTCCTAAGTCATTTGTTACTATTGTTAGTAGCTTCTCTGCGGCAAGCTAACCAGATTGTGCCAAATAAAGCCATCGGACCAATCATCAAAAGTAGAGCCCACATTCATCTACATCCACAGCTATTCAAGTTTTTGTCAAACTCAACTCTTGGTGTGTAACTTTGGGATACATGAATAAAAATTCCAAAATATTGATCAGTTCTATTGTTCAAAGTCAATATCAAAGGGCATCCATTCCAGATATCATTGACATCTGCAAACACGCAATTTTAAGATAATGCGTATACGCAGAATAATTTATCCCGAAATAATGTGCTAAGAGCTAATGATTAAGGAATGTTTTGGTCTGGTTGACTCCAACAATGAATTGATTAAAATAATTGAGACAAATCAACTGATTCTGCTCCCATAGCAAATGCATAGTCTCTGAGGAGCTCCTCTATATAAACAGTAAACATATAGCTCCATCGTATGCCCACCTCTATTCACCAATAAGTTCCAAGCACTACTCTTCCCCATAGAATATATATTAACCTAAAAGTTTCAGGAACTACCCTTCCCTTAGAACCCTCCATCACCAACCTAGCTAATACCAAAGAACGATACAATCCTGTCGGTCTAGAAATGTTCACGCCACACCCTGATCGAATAATCTTTTTCATACTACTATCATCATTCTTGACTCTATATCCATCCATGTTGCTTGCAAATGCAGCTGCCAATGACCTACCATCGTGGTGCAAGCTAACTCCTTATCCACAACAATGTCAAGCTTATGCTCTTGGTCATGGCTCCTCCACCTTTACAGCCATAAAGGGCAAGGCAGACTTCTTCAAGGTGGCTATGCACACTGCTCTATCAAGCACAGTGACTGCTACGAAGAACGCATACTCCCTGTCTCCAAAGGTTGGTCGCGATCCTAGGGAGAAGGTGGCCTGGGATGACTGCCTCAAAGTATACAAGCTGGCACTAGAGCACCTTAACAAGACAATCAACCCAACAACCACGTGTAACCAAGAGGATGCCCAGACATGGCTCAGTGCAGCCCTCACGTATTTTGAGACCTGCAAAGAGGGGTTCTCGGACCTCGGCCTCATTGAGAGCCCTATCCTTCCTTTGGTAGCTAATGGTGATGTGTCCTGCCTAATAAGCAATGCTTTGGCTATCAACAAGGATGGTGGGGCTGGGTTCCCAAACTACAAGAAGCAGATGCATCGTGGATGGCCAAGCTGGCTACATCCTGGGGACCGGAAACTGCTTCAGGTTGGGGCAACGCCAAACTTAGTAGTTGCCAAGGATGGGACAGGGAATTATGAAACCATCAGTGCGGCGGTGGCGGCTGCTGGAAAGAGGTCTGGGAGTGGGAGGTTTGTAATTCACATTAAGGCTGGGACATACGAGGAGCAGGTGAACGTAGGGAGCAAGAACATAATGTTATTGGGAGATGGGATCGGGACGACTATTATCACCGGAAGCAAGAGTGTTGATGGTGGTTCCACCACCTTCAAATCTGCCACAGTTGGTAAGCAAGTTTTATTCCTGTTGAAAAGGCGTCTATCATATCAACCCCTGAACACAAAGACGTTCCGGATCCTATTATCATTTATTACTCCGTTTATCCCAAAATACATACAACACTTTTTCTTTTTTCTTTTTTGTCCCAATATATCTGCAATTTTTTTATTTGGAAAACTTTTCACAAGAAAAGTACCATATCACCCCTCCACTATTAGAATTTGCTTACTAACTCTCCTCTCAACTATTACAATAAACCCCACTCAAGTCTTACTTTTTAGGAGCATCAAAGTAAATCATCAATAATTCAACACACAAATTTGTGATCCAAGACAAACAGTTAAAAATATAATGAAACAAAAAGAATATTATTTTAAATGTACAACCAACACTTGTTGGTCCAAGATGCTCGAAGCTTGGTTCCCCTAAGCATGCTATTAGTTCGCGTCTTATAGATGAAAAAAACAAGTATTGGGGGAGCCTTCCGAGGAACAATAAAAAATAGACACTTTCCAAAATAATAAATAAATAATACCATACTATTTTGTCGAACCCATGGTACCAATGCATCTTAAAGAGTACAACAATCTCAAAAAGACATGAGGCTATTGATGTTGATAATTGAACCCATAACAAAGACATCATTAACAAACAGTACCAAGCAAATGCAGCCTAATTGGTTGTAGCCTCACTCATAAATTTTTTTAAATCAATTATTTTTAAATTTTTACATTTTGAATTTTAAAAGATATGACATATTTATGAGGGCTGCATCCAACATAGTTGCAGTTGTTGCAGCATATACATATATATTCTCCCTATCTTGTCCCACAAACCGCTTCCCACTTTCACATAAAAGCTACCCAACTTTTTGAGAATTTTAAAAGGTGTTTACACTATATGGTATTCTCTTCGTTCCAATTTATTTACAACACTTTCTTTTTTGATCAATCCCAATTTATTTACAACATTTCTACTTTTTCCTTATTTGTTAATCAATTTATATTAATATAATTAAACTATCACATCACCTCCTTCCTCCTCCTTTCTCATTCTCTCCTAAACCCCACTTACACCCCACTACCACTTTTTAAAAAAACTCTTTCTTTAACAAATTCCATAAAAATTCAACACACATAAAACTATGTGTCGGGTCAAACCATTTCATATAAATTGAGACGAAGGGAATAAACAAGTCTCTCAAGTAAGACTTGATGGGAATTTCCTCTTACATATTATCCTAGAAAAAATAAATTCAAATGAGGTGATAATATACCATAACGTAATATAAAGAAATACTTTCAATTGAGTGAGCCAAACAAAACTAGGAAAAAATTACCAAGAAATTAGCATTTTGACACAAAACAGTTGCAATTTGCCACATGAACACCTCAAACATAAAAAATACACTGAAACCTCCATTAAGGGAGTTAAATCCTGTCGAGGAATCAACTTTATCAAAAATTCGAACCGATGATAGTAGGCCCATTATATTAATTATATCTCAACAAATCCAATAATTGATAAAATTGTCAATTTTCACAGAATAAATCTCAAAAGATTTCTCATCCCTAATCCTATAACTTGGACCCAATTTACGTGCCACTGATAACCCTGAACTCTTCTTAATTTTTTTTTTTTAAGGGGGAAAAGCCTAGACTCCATGATCAACGAGCTTCTGTTACTTCCCCATCAACCATTAATTCCTTTGTGAAACTCCTGCATAAACTACACCAAAATGCATGGCGAAATTGAACACCTTCCCTCAATTAACCTTCTGCCTAACCTTGACAATCTTCATCTAAACCCTCTTGCCACAAGAAGCAGACACAACCAATATACTCCCCATCAATCTCCCAAGCATATCTTGACAGCAACACCACATTTCTTCCTCCACAACCACCAATCCCTTTTTCAAACACCACATCTACAATTGTTCCTCCTCAACTCCACTAATTTTGTTTCCTATCTCTTAGTGTTTTAGGATTTGTTGATTCAAGAGAACTAGGGTTTCATGGAGTCCAATTGAGGATTTCTATGATTTATTGTTGGTTTTGTACGTTGATGGTTTGGGGATATCTCTGCTTTTAATTTCTCAATTTAATTTGAGCTAGTCTTTAGATTCAATGGTTGATTTCAATTTTTCTGTTCTTGAATTAAAAATTCTTTTGATATTATGAATTTATGATTCGGTATGGGTGTGCGTGTTAGTGTTTTGAAAGAGATGCATTCATGGAAGGGGTTTAAGGGTATCATTGACATTTTTCATTTGCGATTAACGAAGTTAAGGACAAAGGGACATTGGGGGCTTAAATGCTTATAATTTAAGTTTGAGGTGTTAATGTGTCAAACTACGATATTTTAAGGAGTCAAAATGCTATTTTCCCAAAATTACCTAAGAATAAAATATTCGAATATCTGGCATCTTTTTTAAATACATATAATCTCGTGTTACTGATCATTGACCAATTGTATTAAAATAATGAAGGTATCACGGGCGATGGATTCATTGCACAAGGTATCACATTTCGCAACACTGCAGGGCCATCAAAACATCAAGCCGTGGCATTCCGTTCTGGCTCAGATCTCTCTGTACTCTACCAGTGTAGCTTTGAGGCCTACCAAGACACCCTATATGTTTACTCGAACCGTCAATTCTATCGCAACTGCAACATCTACGGCACCGTCGACTTCATCTTCGGCAATGCAGCCGTTGTCATTCAGAGCTGTGACATTTTCGCTCGTTTTCCACCCGCTGGCACCAATACCATCACAGCTCAAGGCCGCACAGATCCTAATCAAAACACAGGCATCGTCGTCCAAAACTGTCAGGTTGCCCCAGCGGCTGACCTCATTGGGAAATCTGACGTTAATACATACCTTGGTCGGCCATGGAAGGAGTACTCTCGAACAATATTTATGGAGTCTGTCCTTGGCAGCTTGATTAATCCATTAGGGTGGATGCCGTGGAATGGTAACTTTGCACTGAATACGTTGTACTATGCTGAGTACAAGAACACTGGTCCTGGTTCAACGACTGCAAATCGTGTCAAGTGGAAGGGGTATCATGTGATCACAAACCCGACTGTGGCGTCTCAGTTCACGGTGGAGAATTTTATCGTCGGAGAATCCTGGTTGCCTGCAACCAAAGTCCCCTTTGTCGCTGGGCTTTGACTTTTTTTTTTTTCCATTCAAGTCCTACTAATATAACTATCAAAAAAAAAAAAAAAGAAGAAGAAGTCCTACTAATATGCTTTTCTCCATTTGGTAGCTTGAAATAAAATGATTATAAGTTGTTTTGTGTGTTTCTGGTATTCAAAGAAATAAAGAATGAGGGGATAAAAAATACTGCAATTGTATAATGGAGACACTTCAGCGATTTGTAAAGGTCTGCCAGGTACCGTCGTTGATTACTAATTTTGTTTTTCATTTTACTAGCGAACTAATCAGAACTATTTGGTACCAAAACTTGTTCTCAGATATGAAGAATCATAAGCATGAAACAGAAAACCAATTTAAATAGTCATCAGATTCAATTTTTTTTGTTAGTTGTTTCTAATCCTGGTTTTCTATTTCGCCAGCAATACCAATCAACCCCTAAAATAGTTTTTTATTGTTTCATATGTATTTGTCCCGACACTTCTGTTAGAAATGAAGGGAGAAGAAATTACATTTAATCGATATTTTGTGCAGCAGATATCGTTTTCTTGTATTTTGGGACAGAATTTGAGCTCAAATATTGAAACACAAATAGTGGGTAGAATGTGTAACAATTTTACGCGAGATAAAATAGATTGAAATTTGACACAAAGAACAAATAAAAAGAATCAACAAATCTCAAAAGTTGGGTAGTTCAATTAGACAAAATGGATGTTAACACAATTCATATTGATAACGGAGGAGAAGACAAAAACCATAACATAGGAGTTCTTGTCTTCCGTGTCCCCCCATATAACAAACGATATGTGAATGGACATGCATTCATTATACTCTTCTTTAGAAGTGGAAAGAAAGTGGTGAGCCTTCTAATCACACCAACAAACACTACAATGATTCCAATCCTTCAAAAATATAACCTGACTTGTAAACCATCGATCATCTCAAGTTGGCATCGGCATAAGTAGTACTCGAGAAACAAATTCCATATCTTTCGGACCAAAGAGATCATAGTGGTCGCGCAGCACATACAAGAGAAATACTAATCCCAATTTATTGTCTGATTCTATGACCTGAGTCACCTCATAAGTTGAGATTGAAAATAATCACTTGTCCACTAAATTCCCTCAATAGCATTAGGCATCAAATACCTCCTTTTCATCTGACACATGATTCACACTCTAAAGTCTAAACCAGCAAGCATCGCTTCCCCTACAAGATTGAAGAGTGCTATCGACTTAATAACTTCTTTGTTAGTTGGAAGAACCAGACTTCAAATTGATACCACTGAGATGATTACTGGCTTACTGCAGCAAAAATCAAGTATTAAATCTTCTCAAAATTTACAGTTGCCATGCCCTCCATCCGAGAGGTCACTTCATAAAAACAATTGCTCAACTTGGCTTGTTGATACTGCCCCACTTGTCTCATCATCACACATTATATTTCGACTTATCTCTTACAGGAAAAAAAAATTAAAATGTCATCTCAACTTCACAAGCATCACTATTCCTTTTTGTTGCTGAGAAACTGGTCCCTTTGCAAAATGGAATCTAGGACTCTCCCTTTAGCAAGTTAGCATTGCTAGGTAAATACTCTAAAGATCCATAAGAGATGTTGTCTACCACACCCTTGAATAGACACCGCGGAATGTCTACATTGAATTCTAGGACCACAATTTGCACCCATGTCACGGAAATACCAACCTTTATGTCAGAAGTCTCAGAACAATTAATCTTTAGACATAAATTTCACCTAATCAACACACCATAATAGATGAAACCAAACTGGCATTGCTTCTGAAAAGGAACAGCAAACCATTTTGCCTCATCTCGTTGGTGAAGCACATGATAGCACTTACACCATATGTACAGATGATTTTGGCTAACAAAAAAAAGAGATTTATGACAATCCGTGTGTAAAATCTGTACAAGTTTAGACTACTAATGGAAACCCAATTAGAGAATGTGACACCATCAGAGTCGGATGTGAGAGATTTTAGAAACATATATGACATCTTATTTTATCTGTTAAGCATGATAGCCATTAGTTTTATGATTTCATCTATAGCAGCCACCACTCGAAAACACTATCAATGCCAACAACTCATATTAACAATGGCTGATCTTAGTTGATCAATTACAGTCGCCTATGGAAACAATTGCAATTTCAGAAACGAAGCAAACCATAGCATCATAAACAACCATGCAACAAAAGAAATCCACAAGACAGAATTCCAGCAACCTTAAACAAAATCCAATCCAAAACCAATTTATCAACCAAATCTTGATCATAGATTGTCCAAACAAAATCGAATATGAAAGAAATCAAAGAGATAAATGCAGAATCAATTTATATTTTTTCGCTTCAAAAAAATTAGATACTTACGGGAAACTAGGGAGTCTCTAAGTTCAGCCAGAAAGTCTTCGATCAGTAAATATATATGCAGTACCATCATGATCCTGTGAATTAAGTTAAGTTGCATTTCCAAAATTCGTCTTTGATATTAAATAAGTGAACAAAATAAATTAAAAAAAGAGAAACCAAACAAGAGTTGGACATGCAAAAGGATTCATGTACTTGTACTACTACAGTACGAAGAAAAACAAGGGCTGATCGTAAATGTTCACCCATATAATTTACTCATAAATGCCTCTACACTAGCTCACTTTTAGAAATAGGAGATGTATTTTGCATTTTTTTTAATTTTTTTTTACAAGTAAATACAAGTTGTAGTTAAATCATCATAGTCAGTCCAACCAAACCCTTAACAATTACTGATAATCAACATGTTGATAGCATAAAATACCAGAAAAATTTAATCATGGGAAGCTAAAACTAGAGGACGTGACTGACTTATTCCTGAGAATTTAGACCTGTAACGCAAATGGCCAAACTAGCACCATCACGTTGGCAACTGTCAACACCGAAACCGAAGCAACACCCTAAACATTATGATGGAAACAAATAAAAGACGATACTCAACAATCTCAAACGATGCTTGAAAATATCTTTACAAAGATGCCATGATTTTGATAAAAGCATGAGGAGGCGTATGAATGTGATTAGAGGAGAAAGAGAGTACCCGAACTGGAGTTGCCATGAGACAAGAGAGCATCCACTTGACTTCCTTCGGCCATGGAATAGGCATGGAAAAACCCTAACCCTAACCCTAACCCCAACCCTCCAAAGATGTTCGGATAGAATTGACACTCTTACCGAGACTCCGAGTGATGGCCGATTCCGAGAGACTTCAAAACCGCCGTAGTAGAGTGAGAGAGGACTTCGAAGATGTGAGAAACTAGGGAGCACAGAGATCGATTTGGCGGAGAGGGAATGGGACAGAATCGATTCATTACGCTGTGTCGTGTTTGTTTTGGGATGAGATAACGCAGGGGTGAGCATGAGACGTGAGGGGTTTACTATTTTCTCGTTCGGTCCTAACCTATTCGGTTTTTGAAAATTTTTGCTCTTTCATTTGGTATTATTTTTTTTGTTTTATTATATTTATATTTATATTTTTTTTATTTTTTTAATTCCTAACAACACAATATTTTTTAAAAATAAAAATGTTACATATAATTTAGAACAGATCAAAATAAAAAAAACGATATAATTATTTTGGGACGGAGATAGTATATGTAACGGTTTGATCTGATACGAGATTTTATATAATAATTAAATTTAATTAATATATTGTATTTTTTTATGATGGTGGAAGTTGATATGAAAATATGTAAGAGAAGTTAATAGGATATGATGGGATAGTGTGTTTAATTTTATATAAATTTGATTCCAAATATAAAAATAAAAAAAATATTGCATATATTTTGGGATGATCCAAAAAAATATTATATTTAATATAAAACGGTTAAAAATATTTGTTTCATATCAATTTTTTTATCGGTTTCTTGATCCATCTTTTTTACGACTGGTATAAAATATGATGACCTATTACACGAAATTTTTGAAATTTGCGATACATATATAATGAAATGAAAATGAAAATACATTTAGATCGATACAACAAATATCGTTTCATCATTGTTTATAACCAAGTATTAATAGATGGTGAAACAACACTGATTTATCACACACAAAAAAATATTGATATAACAAGTGTATTTTTTTTCGATTTTTTCTTTTTCGTTTCATCTGTTTAAAAAATAGATGAAACAAAAATAAATAGTTCTCTTTAATCAATCAATAAGACGAAAATTGAAAACATAAGATAATAGTGATACCTAACTGATCTTAATGTTTTACTCCATCCGTTCCACAAACGATGCAACACTTTCTTAATTTGAACGTTCCAAGGGAAATATAACATTTTTATATTTGAAATTTTTTTATAAAACTATCAAAAATATTCAAACCTTTTATTATTTTATATCACATAAATTCATTTCATTTATTTTTTTATTTTATTTTTTTTTCATTCCTCTCACACACACGAAAAAGACAAATAAGTATCATTTTTATAAAATTTAAGACACATAATTTCTCATTCTAAATTAGAATATTATATTTTTTATAAAGGGGGAGAATACTAGTTTGAAAAAATCCAAAACAAAAAATCGAAAATGAAAAGTCATGTCAAACAGGACCATGCCCTTTGTAGTCCAGATGCCGAGAATTATTGGGTTTGTTTTCCTGGAACTAGTTTCAAAATGGGCTTCATAGGCCTTTTTTTTTCACACTCTGGCATCTGCCTCCGGCACGGCGTTTCCGTTCCGCAGACTCCAGCGAGCGTGGGTGAACGACTCCATTTCTGGTTTCCCCAATTTCAGCCGAGACAGTGAGAGAGATAAGCATACTATTTGATTGATAATGGTTGCATCGCAGCAGTCGGTCAACATCAAGAGGAAAAGATAAGAAAAAAAGGAAAGGGGATCTGTGCGTTTTGTGTTTCGCGGATCCTTGGAGCATGGAGTTACAGGAATCTGGATGGGAGGAATTGAGGAAGGAAGCGCGGAAGATCGAAGGCGATCTTGATGTCAAGCTCTCTTCTTATGCTAAACTTGGCGCTAGGTTTACCCAATCAGCTCACATCTCTTCTCGTCCTGATTCGGGTTCGTTCTTTCACTGTACACTGTTCAATGTAGTGCTTGATGAACTTCGATAAATCAGCCCCGAGATTCGGTCTCTCGGATCGTCTCGGATCGCCACGGTTACTGTGGTCTACTTACTAGTCACTACACCATATGAGTTGGTTGGCTCTTTGTTCGAATCACTAGGGCTTCGCTACTGGTCACAACATAACTGGATGGATTGAATGGTTATTGAATCTGGTCATTAACGCGCTACAACAACACTGCTTCTGTGTTGTCGTCGTCGTTAGGGTGGTTGATGGTGATCATTGTATTTATGCCTATGTCAATGTCAGCTAGAGTGTGTTTTTTTTTTGCCGTTTAGTAAGGTGAACCTTGGAGCAATATTAAGTTGTGATAGTACAAGGTTTGAGGCAAGGCTGTGAACGATTGAATTCTGATACTCGAGAGTAAAAGATTCTTTTCCAAGCTTACCTTCGAGATTTTACCTCGATGCTTTAGCATGCGGCTTCTTGCCTTATTGGATATCATTGATTCCCATTTCTCATGTGTTATTTTTTGTCAATCTGTTTTTGCTACGTCCAATCAGGTTATGTCGATAATGGATCACCAACCCTTGGCTCAAGTAGATCATGGAAATCAATGGAAATGGAGATCCAGTCTTTGCTCGAGAAGCTACTGGATGTAAATGATGCTATGAGCAGATGTGCAGCATCTGCTGCTCCAACAACGTCAGTTACTCAGAAACTGGCTAGGCACAGGGACATCCATCATGAGTTCACTCAGGTATACCTGGTGTTTGCATGATATGCGGCAGTTCACACAGTTCTGGTAGTCTTTGATCAATTTCAGCAAGTCCAATACTCGAGTAAAATAAAGGGTAGTGACCTGGGATGCTTGTCCTTTTCCATGGTCCCTTGACCTTTTCCATCCTCAAGTGTAGTTCTCCACTACAATAGGGGCTTATAGCCTTTATTATTTCAAATTAGATATGGAGACTCAATGTCAGAAAGTACACCGGAAAGGATTCAAAGATCTTATTGGATCTTCTCCTATAAAGTTAAAAGTGATTTTACAGAACTGCACCCGTCTGTTCCACCACCAGTAGATTCTTGGATATTTGGCTTGGCATATGAGAAATGAGTAAAGAAACTAGCGATGTCTCTGGAGAAGGGTTTCAATCTTTATGTTACAGTATTTTCACAGTGGTAGAGGCAATCTGTGTTTATCGATCCAACCATGGGCATTTACCAACTGTTTGGTTGGTGGAGAGGAAGGAAGGAGGAGGTGCTGTGGAGGTGGGGTGAGGGGCTAAAGAAACACCAGATTCCTAATATGTACCAACTGTAAAGCCTGAAGCTCTTGAACTACTGCCCTTGATTGGGTGCTCCCTAGTTCAAGAATTTAGCTGTCATCCCTCATAAAGGCTCCAATATGAAATTGCTATCACTCTCAGTTTAGGTTGAGCCTATGAGTTTACTTATTCTTCTCCTGTTATGAAGGACTAGATTATGGATTTCCATGTGAATTTTGTGGTTGAAGCTGTTGGTGAGATTAGATGCTTGCTTGGACTACACAATTGAACATCTTATTGTGGCATGTTAGTCAGATGTGCTCCTCTAGGCTTCATGTGCCTGTGAAATTTTTTTCCTTTCTATGGACCCTTCCTAGTTGTTCCTTCTTCCCTGTGCAATGCAGCATTAGATAAGGTCATGGATTTGCCTTACTTTTCATTCTTTTAGTGTTCATTTCCTAGTAGACACATCAGAAACCTGTGTATGTGAGAAAATGCCATTGATAGGGGATGAAAGGATGTCTCCTTCTTTGTTTTTGATCTGTGCTCTTTAACTTTTTGTTTCACGCTCTGTACTTTTGCTACAATGAGTTGGAAGTTGTATTTTTATTCTTATAGGAATTCAGACGAATCAAGGGAAACATAAATTCAATGAGGGAACATGCTGAGCTACTTAGTTCTGTGAGGGATGATATAAGTGAGTACAAGGTTAGTGGCTTGTATACGTTATCTGATTTTCTATTTTCACTTCCCCCCGCATGAGGTGGATTCTAAATTTCTAATTTGCCGCCTCCATGTAGGCATCGGGGAGTATGTCGCCTAAAGTGCAGATCCTACGTGAAAGAGCTGCTATTCATGGTAGCATATCTCATGTAAGCTCGAAATTCACTCTTTTAACCTCAGCTGTGATGGCTACTAACAGCTTTGACTGTGGGGGAAAGGGACTCTCTCCTTGTCCAGATTTAAAGCTGAAGTAGTAGATTTGGCTCGCGAAATTTATGTAGCATCTTGCTCAGAGGAATTTGGTCTGTTGCCGCTTGCCACTAAGGTTCCTCGAAACTCATATATGTAATTCGGTGGCTTGATAAATTATTTGACCAAACGAGGATGTTAGATACACTCTCTTTGGCACTCACCAATCTTTACTCTCTATCATTGGATAACCAACTATCGTCCTCTGTGTAATTTGGTAATCAATCCCCTTAAGTTCACCGCTAATTCATCCATGTTTTAGGAAGAGTATCGGTTTATCACTAGCTCTTTCCTTTGACAAAATTTATCCTCATGTGGATGGGCGGATGATTACCTATTAGCTCATCAGAAAACAGTAGATCATGAGCATTGATGTTCTCATTTTTCTTTTCTTTTTTAAATCAGACTGGTGTGAATTGTTTCTTTGTATCTAACTTGGCACATGTTCGTTCATATCATTTCTTTTACTATTATATCCGACTCTTGTTTGAATTATCTGATGGAAAAAATTATACTACTACAATACAATGCCATTTCATCTGGGATTTATGTAGAAATTATTCTTCCTTTGCTCAAACGTGCACATGATTCTGTTGACTTGACATCTTTCAGATCGATGATGTGATAAATCAAGCTCAAACAACCAGGGTGGCATTGGGATCTCAGAGAGCATTGTTTGGAGATATTGGAGGGAAAGTCAAGATACTGGGTGAAAAGTTCCCTATTATCCACGGCCTGCTTGGTATGGAACCAGTGCGTGTATGGATCATCACTCTTAATGTGGTCATGGATGCGAGAAAATAACTTGTAGCTGGTATTCGCAGGTTCAATCAGAAGGCGGCGTTCCAGGGATACTCTCATCCTCTCAGCAGTTATTGCAGCCTGCACTTTGTTCCTGATTGTCTATTGGTTTTCTAAGTAACCTATAATTGATTTCCTGGAGCAGGAACTTATGTGTTGGTGCATCTTTCTTTTTCTGAGGGAACTTCAGCTCCCATTAATTTGCTTGCTGGTTTATCATAGCTTGTCATGCCAAAAATCTTTACTGGACAATTTGTAACTGAAATGAGAGTTTACCATGCATTACAACTACTTTGATAGGAGTTTCTCTCGCCTTGGGATCATCCAACGGTTTGCCTTTCAGCTGTTCTCATGTTGATGCGCGTCTGCTGCTATGTGTGTCTACCCTGGCCAGATTTGATAAGAATTACTAGTAGCAGGTTCTGTAACCATAACTACTTATGTTGTGTCTGTGGATGACCTTCATAGCGGTGTTATTGGTCTGTCCTCTGTGGTGCTGAAGGTATGTGGTTTTGCTGGCCATTGATCTTGGTTGACGAAAATTTTTAAGCTGCTGCAGTCGATGGTTCAGTCGGTCTTTCAACTGGGGTATGCTGAACAACTGCCTCAGGAAAGAAACTTTGCAATTCAAGCCTTGGAACTGATACACTCTGTAACACTAAGTAAACACTCATAAGTACATAATATGCAACATTTTGGCATTGGTTATTGTCAAGGCAAAGTTTGATATGTGTTGTGGGACAATAAAATATGATTTATTATATATAAATTTATTATAAAATATCAATGATTGTTTAACTTAAATATTTTAACTGTATGCATATTATGGGACAATCAAATTGTTATAGAAACGAAAGTTTGTATCATGGGGGAACCAACATATGCTTAATTTGGGCAAATGTCCCCACCAGATTTGGTTTTTTGTGTAAATGTTTATGTAGTTTTCTTAGAAAATGTTAAGACTTATAGTAATTTATGTTCGTTTGATTCCATTGAAATGCAATTTTCCTTCATGAATTTATGAATACAGTTTTTTTTTTTTTTTTTTCCGGTGAAGCTTGGGTCCTTCTTGCGCCTCTGTTTGTACACACGCGTAAACAGTGAAAAATATATAAATGTTGTGAACATATGGGACCAAAGGTAATAATATTATTCAATGTTTATTGAGTTTAGTTACGTATTTTTCAAAATGGATCAGTACAAGGCTAAAATGGACACAATTATGAATATTTGAAAGTATTAGAGAGAATACTGTGTGGATATTATTGTATTGGTTTATAATAGAAGTTAGGGAGATAAAAACATCGTGTTCACTAACTACCGAGTAAATCCGATAGCATTTCACCAGGACAAGTTCAAAGCCACAAGCTACCTCTCTCGATGCAATATTTTTTTGATCGTTTGAACTTTCTCAAATGTCAGTATGCATTAATTTCATTTATGCAAGGAATTGTTGAAAATTAATCATTTTGATCATAATTTGGGCAAGTTTAGCCATCGGAATGAAACAAAGTTGGAGTCGTTGGAATGTACATTTCATGTAGATCAACGTGATATATTAACTTTCTCATAAACGATTTCAGGTGAATGAGAATTAGTGCCCAAAATTTTAAAGCATAATAATAAGGTGGTTAGTCGCATAATCTATGAGAGGATGCTTATCCTTAAACAAAATAATTGTCTATTGACGAAAAGGTGTTTTCCTAGGAACTATAAATACAAACTCAAGGGAGTTATTTGTGGCTAATGGATTATTTGTGGCTAATGGATGATAATGAGATTCCAACATAAATCCTCTCATAGTGTATGTGCCATCTTGCGCATTAGTTTACATGCGTCGTTCAAGTTTTTTCGTCATTTTCATGAGTCTCATTCATGAAAGAGATTCAAGACACAAGTAAGTACACCATATCTTTAAATTTGGAGTGCCCTTATTCTCATACAATAGTCGTTGCATCTTGTGAAACGACTTTCGTGACATCTGCGAGTATCAGAACGGGACAAGATTGTCTCAAAAAAAGTTAGACGACTATATCTATATCGTTACATATTGGGTTATAATTTCGTTGTTGTGTCTCAATTGATCATTTCAGGGCATAATGATCGATGTAACGACATTGGACTACCCGCTCATTAAGTTACACATTAATTTTACCAACAATAATCAATGAGGGGATAAAGGGTCTTATCCCTTGTGATGGGATTAGAAATACTAGTGGTCAAGTTTGATACACATGATAAAATGGATTGGATAACTAATACAGTTAATCCCATGTTATACAAAAATTAACATTGGGACTTATAAATCCTACTTAGAGGGATACAAACTTTAATCCCCTCACTATTGATCACAACTCCCATGGTATCAATCTCGTCTATCGAGATAAGTATTTTAACGCAACTACTTAATCGTAGTCTGATCTTTCCCGCACGTCACTTGACTGTCGGTCGTCGTCGCAATTACTTGATCACACCTCTTCTCATGGTATCAATCCCGTCTATCGAGAGAGATATTTCAATGCAACTACTTAATTGTCGTCCAACCTTTCCCGCATGCCACTTGATCATCGACCGTCGTCTCCACGCC
>JAOVYX010014910.1:0-30140 GCA_035668315.1 Drosera spatulata | reverse complement strand
TCCAATACGTTCTCCTGCTCTATTCTGTCAGATTTCCTTCCCAACTCAAAAATGCCTCTATCATAAATGAACTAGCCTAATCCAAAAACAAATTATTTATCAAACCCAATCCTACTTGAACCATAAAAACAGAAAAAGAAAAGCCTTTATCCCTTCCAGTATAAAAGGGAGGCCATACAACAATTCTTATTTCCCCAAAACTTGCATAATGCTCTCCATGGAGTCATGACAATTCATATCTCCTGTTCCGGTGTTTCCTCCAAAGCCGTTCCAGGTCACTCTCTCCCTCCCTTGAGTAAGCTCCAATATTGCGAAAAGGTTTACTTTCAATAAACATGGCCGCTCCGGCGCTCTCAGTAGCCCGAAAAGAAAGGATACCCTTAAACCAGCACCGTAAAGCAGCCATCCGGCGGCTGACAGCCTTGCCAAGAGGTCAACCAAAGCACTCAGGATCGAACCCAGGATCTGAATGTCGTATGCAAGACCTTATCAGTGAGCCACAGAACATTTCCATTGTCAATCCTACTCCAAACCCTAAACCAACTGCACCACACTACTCAAAAGCCACTTCACTCTCCACCTCACTCCGAAACCACTTGCCCTAGCCTCCACAATCCAAATTCAACTCCATTCCATTCTCCAACACAAATTCCACACCACAGACAAGCAACAATCCACTCCCAATCCACTGCATATCATCAATCCACAAACCAACCTAATTCACCTCTGGATTCCCAAACCAATCGATTCCACCCCACATCAATAAACACTATTCCAATTCCAATCTTTCAAACCTCCAATTACCTCAGAACACAACCAGATCGAGCACTGACAGCGATTCCACAGTCGACCACAAACACTGACGAACCAATTCGAACTCGTATCCACTGCTGATCATGATTATTATCAAAGATGGTTAGGATTATAGTATTATACCTGCCAGGCGTCGAGGGTGCGCTGGAAGTGTTGGAGCCAGCGATCGGCCTGGACGCGGACGGCGTCGTCGGGGTGATGGTACAGCGCCGTCAGGGCTTGCTTCACCGTCTCCTGCAGCTCCATCCCTCCCAAAACCCCACCCGCCGCCGCCATTTTCGACCGATTGATCGAGCGAGAAAGGAAGATGAGCGTGTGTGTGTGTGAGTTCTTCGAGGGTTCAAGGAATTCGTCGGAGATGGAGACGAGAAGGGGGAGAGAGAATCTGTGTGCTCTTTTAGCTTGGTTTTATATTTTCATTTTTCATTTTCTTATCTGATGATTAGTTCTGGATATTGTATTGTTCTGGGGAGTGTTATCCTAATCGTTTAATTTTCACATAAATTTATATATGTATTAAATTATAAAAAATAAAAAAAATTGATTGAAAATATTAAATTTTTAAATAATAATATTATTATTTTTTATGAAATATTTAAAAAAAAATGTTGAAAGTAATTTTTATGGGACGGAAGAAGTAAATGAAAGAAGCTTAGAAATGAAAGCTCATTTATATGTTAGGACGGAAATTTGTTTTACGTAAATCTATTACTGTACTTCTTATGTCGTTATACTTTAAATATGGGACAAAGGTAATATGTTATTGTCATAAATCTGACTCAAGAATCCGATTGATGCGAATACCATAATCAAGTAACGATCAGTACAAATAACAAATCAAACGATAATACACGAAATTTAACGTGGGGAAAACCCGATCATCTGGAGAAAAAAAACCCACAAAAAATAATCCATCAATCAAATCACATGATTACAACGATCGTCTCTCTCAACTCATTCAATCTCAATTTGTGTTTTGCTTAAACCTAGCGAAAGTCTCCTACAATGTCAATGACAACCTCTTCTATTCGATACACACTAAATCCGATATATGACTATTTATAGACTCATAAATAAAGAAAATATATATCAAACTCAGTCCAAATTTCGCATTCGGTCAAAACATTGAACTACCACGAAACAGACCCGTGCCCAGACGCTTCACACTTTTTCCTGATTCCATGCAACAGCCCGTGCCCGGATGTGGCCCGTGTCTATGCTCGGACGCTTTGTTAATCTTCTTATGTCCTTGTTTCCTCGTCCGTTTGCTCTCATTCACGACAACTTTAACAGTTATATACTTTAAATGGTTTAGAAATATGAATTCTCTCGGTTTTAATAAACCTTGGAAAATGAACCTTGAATACGATACAACATTCAAAATGTTTTTCAAGGAACTCATACGATATTCTTCTTCCCGTCTTAATAAGCTTTTGATTCCTTGTAAAGATATTTCCAGGTTCTTGATCGAGACAGTGATGGTTGCTAATGTGCTTAACGTTTTGTTAACACAGGAATGCCAGGAATGGCCGTCACCTCTTTTGTTAACACAGGTTAAGCTCTATTTCGACCAAAAAAAATTACAAAAAATACAAAACAGGTTAAGCTGATAAGATAGGTGATGCTTGCAATAGTTTTGGCCCTTTTTGAAGTGACTTTTAAAGCAAAGCTCAACACCTCTCCAACTTTAGATGGAATGCGCCAAGTAGAAGCCGCCCTGTGCGTCCTGTGGTGTGCATTATCCTAACCACCAATGCCAGCAGCCATCTTTCCCAGGTACCTTTCCTAAGTGTTTGGTGCCAGTGTCACCTTCTACTAGGCTCCCATGGTGGACAACAGCGAGCACCGGTGCTATATGACAGTAGTCATATGGACGTGGATCTTCGACTGTCGAGACTGCTGTGCTATCTTGCTGTTGGTTCCCGTGGATATAAAAATTCCCAAGATATAAAAACAATCTAGAAACACAAACTTGAAAATAAATCCTAAAAAGTAAATAAAACTCTAAATCTCAAAAATAAAACCCTAAACCAAAAAAATGAAACCCCGAACCCAAAAATTAAACCCTAAACCCTAAAAATAAAATCATAACCCTATAAAATTGAATCCTAAACCTTAAAAATAAACCCCTAAATCTTAAAAATAAACCTCTAAATCTTAAAATAAAATCCTAGAAAATAATATTTTCAGATTTTATATCATGAGAATTTTCGAACCGTTGGATTTAGATCCAACAGTCCATGGGAGCCAATTGCAGAACAGCACAGAAGCCTCAACAACCGAGGATCCGCGTCCCTAGTCATATAGCACCCGATTGTAGTGATTGTTGATGTCCAAGTGATCGCCAGGGTGGTTTTATGATCGTTGCCAATCGTTTGGGAACTAACACGGAAATGCGCATTGGAAGAAGCGCATCACCAACCTTTGGGCTTATTACATGACTAACCCCTGAATCAGATGTCAAGGATAGTAGTTGCATTGAACCAATCTCAGTTCAAAAGATTGAAACCTGTCATTGAGCAAAAAAAACAACAACCGAACCCAGACGGGCTACTAACAAAGTCAAAATGGAATATAATGCTTCCACGACGTGAGTAATCTCGCTTATGAAAAGATCATACTGCTGCAAAATCATACTGCTGCAAATCAGCTAAGCCGGCGATCGAACTTCATGTAAACATTAAGAGATACAGGCAGATGTGATGCTTAGCGCCATATAGACTTCGTCTAGGCAACTCTAAAATGCACATTGAGCGAAATGTTACATACGAGCTGTAACAGGAGGGCTAGATTGAATGAACCAGAGCATTTCTCAGGCCATCATGTAAACAGGATTTCTCTACTAGAAATGGAGGAAGAAGATCACTATAAGAAGAGTAGTAACAATTACGGTGTCGATTGATCAATCGGCAACCTGTACAGTTGTTTTAAACAAGAGGACATGAAACTTTTGATCCATCGAGAAATACAGAAATCCTCCAACAGAATGCGTCACAAATGATCCGAAACTCTTCCCTACTATACAATGCCACGCTGGTCCATAAACAGCATCGAATTCCTGCCGACAAACGAATCCAATCAATACAACAGCAAACGTCGAGCAATTGCCCATTAAACAGTTTCCAAATCCGCATCCAACAATATGAACACTGCCGACAATTGAATTGAGATGATACCATTATCAAGAGAAAAATGTAATGAGTTGGGTGATATCAGGATTCAGGATTATATATACTACCACTTCCAATTATGTGGAAACTTTAACAATTTATCTGTTATACACAATGGTATTCCAGGTTGAATGAACACATACTCCAAAGTCCGTATTTCAAGTAAACATACATCATGGAAGTAGCTAACTTGAGCATATGCTTCCATGACTGCTCGAATCCTGACCATTAAGATGACGATTGAACGCTTAGATCCCTACCCAACATTTCGACAATATGATGTGATGTTTCAATAATGATGGCACACAGATCTATCCATTTTGAGGCCTTTAGTCATTCATTTGGTTATATTACATCAATATCACATGATTCACATCGTTGGAGACACAATCAAGATATCAATCAAAGAAGTTATACCTTTTTTAGGGTCAAGGCAAGGGTTTTGGAAGTGAACTTCTCAAGACTATCAGAAGTCTTCCTAGCACAACTCACAGCATGAATCTGCATCAATGGAGCCATATCAATAGACACCACTCTCACCCCATTCTTCACAAAGAAATCACCCAACTCAACTTTCACATCACACACAGACCTCCTCCTCCCAATTCCACCACCACCACCACCTCCTCCGCAGCCATCGCCGCCGTCACCAGGCACTTTGACCACGCCCTTTTCCTCATTATTGCCCATTTTACCCTTTGCACTCAAAACCAACTTCCCATCAAAATCCTCTTTCTTCTTGTCCTTTTCAAGAACTACCCATTTGCTCTCTCTTGCAACCCTCACTGTTTTCTCCTCATCTTGACTAAACCCATTATTGGGATTCTCCAAAGTTGAAGTCTTCGGGTCTGATTTGCACTTATTTGCCACTGGGTTCACCAAAGTTGAGGTCTTTGGCAAATGGGTAGTGTTCAATGGCTTGTGTGGTTGAGGGTTTGGTGTCCTTGTGTGTGGTGCTGGTGGCTCAGTGAAGTGGGTTCTTGTACTGTGGTATTGTTGAGCCATTGTTGAGAGGAAAGAGAGATGTGGGAAAGTTGAAAGCACTGAAAGGGAGTGAGATCTGTGGATTGTTGTGTGAATTTATTGGGACTTACCTCATTGGAGAATGACAAGACAAGACTGACTCAATTCATTATTGAGCTGTTCATCTCCTTTTTCCTTTTTCCTTATTTGCTTGAAAATGAGGTCTCTTATTCATGCAACTTTTGAAATTGGTTCCTGTTAGTTTTCCGATAAATAGTAGCAATGCATGTTATCCATGTTTTGGTAACAATCCATCGTGTATAGGTTTCTACTGTTAGTGTCTCGTGTAATCAAAAACTCCTGTATACATTGTTACGGTTATTAGAACTTTGTGCATATAGATTGGACTATAAAGTTCACGCGTGAAGTACTTCATGCCAGGAAGTAGTGAATCGATGAACTTAGGTGTCCCTCAAATTTCTACACCAAGGTGTCAACTTAATATAACTAATGACTTTTTTTGTCAAATTAAACCATACCAACATGACAGTATAATCGAGGATCTTTTGTCTATTGACTCGTCCGTAACATGATTTTTCATTAAGTGTGTGACATAAGACTTAAGGGACTATGACTCCTAGACAACATTGTCACATCGATATGTCTATACTGAGCACACCCAATTCATATATTCACGTCATCCGTGTCAAAAATCTGATACCATTAGATGATACTATCAAACACTGAAATTGGCATTCTGACTACTCATCTCCAATACAACCACGATTAAACGTTACTCCCTTTATCTTATTTCAATTATAACACATTTTCTTTTAGAACGTCTTATTTAAATCGTAACATTTTCATATTTAATATTTTTTATAAAAAAAATCAAGATATCCTTATACATTAATTTATCCATCATTATTTTTCTCTTCATTCCTTTATTTCACGTACTCATAAAAACAAAGTTCTTATTCTTTATTAATTCAATAAACATATTGAATCAAATCGTTATAATTCGAACGGTAAAGGATACAATAACATAAAAAGGCAGTGGGCCAAAAGTAGCATGGAAAGCCACGCCATGTTTATGATTTGTGAAACATTACCAATTTTGATCTCTTTCATGGTGGGGAGAGGAGCCTCAAATTTGACAATTTGTCTGCATTGACCATCTCATTATTATGATGATTATCGACAGATTTGCCTGTTACTGTTTGTCTAATCAGCTTTTCATGTCAAATTATTTGGTTTGGTGTACAAAAACTCATGCATGCTTCGAAAATCAATTATTCTCATCATCATGTGAGCAAAATCTTAACGGTCAAATCCTCGGGGTATACTTTTTGGAAGGAAGAGATTTAAATTTCAACGGGCAAGAGACCTAGCAGTAACCAAAGTTTGAACTTTGGGTAGTTACCAAAGCACAAAAGTTCACGGGTCCCAAATCAATTAAGAACGATTACCCTTTGTAAGTAAAACGACCTCAAGGATTAGTAAGATCACACGGATGAAACAAAGGGAGGATTGCTCCCTCCTGACTATGTCGAGGATAGTTAGTCACCACATCATTAACAACTTAACCACGCTTTAACATATCCAGATATTTCCGTTATTGACCGTCTTTGAAGGACGAAATATACATAGAGACAACAAAAAAATTATTTTCCGATACCTCATAATTATACTCCTTTCTCTGTATTGAAAAAGAATCAAAAGGAAGCGACAAGATGTTACCCACCATTTGTTATAGGAAATACATCCATCTGCAGTGACACAAAATCTAACTGAACTTGACCAAGATTTAACAAGAACAAAAAATCCGTAAGAAAACAAGGAAAGAAACATACTACTATCACACAAGATTGTTGGCTTGTTTCACCCTAGTGCTTTGAAACTCTACACAACTTACACTTCTCTACCTCTAATGCGACGAAGGATTACACGAACATCCTTCAATATGGAATTCCAAATTCTGCACATCCAGCGCAGATCAGCTATAATAGTTTCACTCTAGCAAAGAGTAACAATAACAGGAAAAGGTAGTAAAAGATAAGGGGACTGGATAAATGATTAGGCCTACTTACAGCATCACGGGGAGCTTGAAGCAACAACTATGCCGAGTGAAAAGAGGCCGAGCATTGAGCTTGTCCATGGACCATGGTGCAGATAAGATTGAATTTTGGTTAGCTCCATGGGCTCGGATGACGTGCATCACTAAACCCTGGAGTGCCCCCAGAAGCTGCTGGAGACGGTGAAGAGGCAATGTAGTTCGCTCCGGGGATAGATATCGTAGGTGGGTTTGCAGATTGGCCTGGGTTCCCATGTTGTGCAAAGCGTGATGGGCTAGGAGTAGCGGCCGTACCAGCCCGAGGGGTATTCGTAGCCTGCATATGCAAAATATCGCAATTGAATTCGTGCCAAGCAATTGATTACATCCTACCATAAATTAATGAAGGAAGATTCAGCGATATGACTGGATTCATGGGAAAAGCAGCACTCAAGAAAGTCTGCATATATTGATGTAAGAAACTCAGATGGTGTTAGCTAGCCCAAGAGTTTTTCAAGCTTAGAGTTTCCATGAGACAATATAAAATTTAGTCTATACCATATTATGCTGGAAGCATGGTGTCCTTCTGAGAGCAGAGTCTGAAGCGGGCGATGGCGATGGAGATGAACGATTCATACGAAGCAGTGAGAGAGATTGCTGGTTGTTGATTAATTTGTCATCTGCTTCCGCATCTTCTGCACCTATAACATCCACCTGAAGTTGAATAGGTGGCCTGATAGCTTGTGCAGTACTTCTTCTCTTTAGTTCCTCCTCTGCATTCAAAATCTGTCGGGACAACACCATAAACCCACTCAGATCATTATCCAGACACAAATATAAACAGCTCAAACTTAAAAAAGCTGATATCTAGCGATCTTCGGATATAAGGGATTACATAAGCAATTTAATTGATGTTTTAGCAATCTGTTGAACAAATAAATTCCAGATCAACTCCTATACCAATGGACTTTGCACTCTACAAATGCCAGTTGGTTCTCAAATTTGTATGTTCATGAGGAAATATAACTGCGCCATTATATGTGATCCGACAGGTTTATTTCTCTCTGTTTTGTGCATTGTCATCTGGAAGATCATAGAGAAATAAAATTAAACAAATTAAGGAGATCTTTACCTGTTTCAGTGCTTGAACTAGATTATGTTTCTTTGCGTTTAACAGCTGCAGCTTCTCTTCGACTTCCCTTTTTCTTTTATGAGTTTCCTCCATGGAGTCTGATCTGTCCATTCCCTGGTTCATGACATATATGATGATTATTAGTTGAATAAAAGAAAACCAAACGAATCAACTGGTGATCTGTAGCAGCTTCTATGAAGTAATCAGATGCAACTATACACAAGAAGATTCATCAGAAATCCCAAGGAGAATCACCAAAATATAAGCAGTATGTCTCCACAAAGGGCTTGGTTTGTGGTACGAGAACCTAGTGTTTGGCCCAGGCAGTTTAACACTTTAACAAATTCAAACCAAAATCACAAGCGAAGTCAACCTGGATATAGCTTGTGTATCTGAATTTAGCTGATATTCCACAGTTCAGGGAGAAACCACTCTGTATTAATAGTCAAACTTGAGGCCAAAAATGAACTATGACGAACTTGATCACTAGTACATTTGTAGGCACATTTGACGAGCAGTTTTAGGTACTTATAGATTGTGTTGGGTGCTTCATAATAATAATCACACAGAAGTACCATCAGTGAAAGTTTCATATCTTGGTTACTTCATTTACTATCATCCACATATGAAATTTCCATCACAAGCTCTACATTTCTCTAGTATCACAAACTACTTCCGTACTTCTCCCCGGTCTTGCTAGTAAAAGGTTTAAAAGGTCATCCCAAAGGCCGCTTATACATCCGTAGTCTCATTAGTGCCGTTTAATACGTTCCAATGCTATAAGGTACATACGTTTTAAAACAATTTAAATCATCTACTACAATCAAATAACCCTAGCCAGGAGTGCTAGGAACAGTTGAATTGACAGCCACTTCTCATCACTCTCCCTTCCAAGTTCCATCGGTTCATTTTGGATAGTTATCACGAAATCAAGTGGGACCTAAACTCAATCAACGGATGAGATAGGAGTCTCCCAAGCACCCGCATAAAAGTGACCGTAGCTAGCATTTTTTTTATAACCAAAAGTATCCCCAATGCGTTGAGAAATGTTCACCCACATCGATAGGGCAAAACTAATTGTAGTGCACATTTAAATCCTGAGACACTCTATGCATTACCAATTGACATTGAGTTGGTTGGAACCAGAGGTTTAATATAAGAACGCCAATTGTTCTGGCACGCTTCTCTTAAATACTCTCTCTTGGATTGGTGGATTTCTGGGATTGGATTAGTCAACCAAGCGGGGTCCAGAGGTGGTCATCGGGAGAGTATCCAAATAAAGAGTAGTGTATTTAGAATCTTTCTTAATACAATACAAAAACTAACCTCAGTCGGTTCCTGCACTGAAACCGCCGTTGCCGTCGCCGTCTCCTCGACACGGAAAACCTCCAAACTACCATCCTTCCCCATCACCACATCCAACACCTTCTCCTCCTCCTCTCTCATCACCTCATCACCTCCTCTCTCAACCTCGTCATCGCCTTCCCCCATCTCACAATCCTCATCCTTCACCCCACCCTCATCCTTCACCTCCTCGATCTTCTCATCCTCCTCAGTCAATTCCGGCTTCGGCGGAGACGAATCATGGTTAGGGTTAGGGATGGGATCCGATGAAGAGTGGTGGCGGTGATTGAGGGCGGCGGAGCGGCGATGGAGGAGGGATCGGAAATCGGAGAGGGAGAAGCGAGGTGGCGGCATGCGCCATCGTCGCGGGACGTCGTCGGGGACGCGGTGGAGGTTCCCTCTGTACAGTGATATCGCCACCATCGAGGACCGCACAGCTGGGCATCACGGTATCTCTCTCAATTAAACTCAGATTAATTAAGATTTAAAGGGGAGTTTGATATTTGTTTCACTCATAAGTGAAACATAAATACATAATTTCTCCTTTCGATTGGAGTATTTTTATTATTCGTTTTTATAATATAAAAAAATTATATTATTGGTTAAAGAATGAAATATACGATTTATGTTATTATTAATATTTCACGATAATTTTTGATAAAACGATATTTGATCGTCTCACAAACGATTTGTAGCATGAATAATTTTATGGCTTACACAAGCCAATGTTATAATTAAATCCGGATGGAGGGAATAATTATTTGCTTTTGAAACAAATTAAGTAAAAACACAAGACAAAAAATTAAAAAAAAATTGTTTTTGTTTTAGGACAGTATACAAGATTGTTTTTATCAAAAACTGTTTTATTTTATAAAATGATTTTAATTTTTGTTATTATTTTTTGTTATTGATTTGGATTTTCACAATTTTGAACAGTAATATCAATTGATCCCTGAAAAAAAGGATCTCTTTTTTCTTAACATATTACTATCTTCTACAAGAATAATAATCTTTTTGTCATTTTATATTTGTGAAATTAGTCTATTTAGATAATCGAAAGATTTTAATCATAAAAAAATATCAAAATAATCATTATCTATTATATAATACAATATATATTTATTAAAGTTGTCTCAAGAGGTTGAGTTAAATTTTACCACCAAAGAATGACGATTTCGATTATTGTTTTTGTTATTGATGTTGAAAATTTTCAATAGCATATCTCATCAATCATCATACACATGTCAATATCATTGGCATCACTGCATGTAAATTATCACATTTGCAAAAGATCTATGAGGTGCCATTTCAATAAAAACATTCATAACGAGCGAGTAAAACTATAAATCATCTAGCAACATAAATACAAATCCTTAATATTTATAATAAAATTGTGATATTTATCTTTTCAACATACTAAAAGTTAGATTCTTTTCAATTAAATAGTGTATAGTGTGAATTTGTAGAGTTAATTACCTATACATTATTTACAATTTATTTTTCCAAAAGTACAACATAAGATTTCAATTCTTTATACATACACATTTAAAAAATTAAAACACGTTCTTCCTTAAATATCCTTTCCTATACAAATAAATAACTCAAATACTAGATTCCCCCTCTGCAGCCGCCTCTCCACGCCACCTCTTCCTCCTCTTCCCCCTCTGTCGTCGCTTCCCATCTCTCCACCCATCATCGTCGTCACTGTGTCTCCACCACACGACCTATCTCCTCGCATGACCCATCGATCACTTTCTGCCAAGGCGTATAACCACTGTCCATCGTTGTCTTATCAGCCCCCACCGCACGATCTAACACCCACGGAGCTACGCAAAAGAATACCACCACGACCTATCTCCTGGTACGACCCATTGACCTCATCCTGCGAGGCGTACAATCACTACCCTCGTGCAATCACGACCCATCAACTCATCGACGAAGACGTACAATCACTACCTGCAAAGAAGTACAACCATCCATTGGAAGTGAGGAATACAAGCACGGGGTGTAGAGACGTACAACCACTACGTGCAGAGGCGTACGACGCATCGTCTCCTTCGACGACCTGCTTTTTAATTGTCTCCTTCGACTGCTTAAGCCTGGATCATCCAACAGAATCATCTCCTTCGACGACGTGTTGCTCTAGTTTGACAATGGCTCGTTCAACGGCAAGTACCCCAAGCGCGTTGTCATCGGACGCGTGGGGATCAAAGACGACGTCGGAGAATGGAGGGGAGAAGTGTGAGGGATGAGAGAGGAGAAGACGACGGCGGTGCGACTAAAGGGTTTGACAATCGAAGAGGATGCCGAAGAAGGAAAGGGAGAAGTGTGAAGGATTTGGGGAAGGAGTGTTTGATTAGGATCTGGGGAAATATATTTGTTTAAGCGAAGGAGGATAGGTTTGGTGTAAATTATTTTAATTTTTTTAAAAAAATGTATGTATAGAAGAATAAAATCTTACGTTGTATTTTTGAGAAAACAAGTTTAAAAAAAAAGTGTATCCATAGATAATTAACTCGAAATTAAAAACTCTATTTTTTTGATTTTTTTCTTTTTTATTTTTATTTCATCAGTTTGATAAACAGACTCCATTCTTTTGATTTTTTATTTTCTATTTCTATTTCATCCGTTTGATAAACGAAAAAATGGACAAACATTTTTATTTCATCAATAATGAAACGATAAACATGAAACCACAAAAATACAAAATAGGACATAAACCACCGTTTGACATTGTTGCTTTCTAAAAATCAAAATCAATAACACAAACATAAAATTAATAACAAAAATTAAAAAAATTTCCTGAAATAAATTTATTTTTCAAGATCTTGGATACAATATTTATATGAAACAAAAAATAGAAATTAAAAGTTATTTATTTAGTTTTATTTTTTTATGCTCTCATTTCGTCTTTTTGAAAACATAAATCATTATGAGAAACCTTTTATTTCTGTTGGGACGACGATAAAAACCGAAAACAAAAAACGATATTCAACAAGTCCATAGAATTGGACGTTTTAAGATGCATCATATTCAACATTTTTTGCTCCAGCAATAATTAATATGATGATTTTAATTTTTATTATTGATTTTTTGATTTTGTTGTTGGTTATGAAAGGTTGCCGTAACGTACCTATCATCAGATATGTCATAATGTCAAATCAGAGATATTAGTGTATTTAAATTATCACATTTGTCAGAGATCTAAAAGCAGGTATTTCAATAGAAACATTCATAACTAATGGTCTTGAACTACAAATGATCTATTAAAATATTATTACAATACTCTAAGTGTTTTGATTGTCTAATTGTATAGATAGTGTATTAATGCTATCAAAATATTATTTATATTTAATTCTTTTCAATAAAACAGTGTATAATATGAATTAAGATAATCTGTCAGACAGTGGTGGTACATGTCTATCCTAAAAATGTAGTGTGTTGTTGAAATTTAGGTTGTTGGCAGTGTTAAAAAGTTAGCAGATAGTCACTAACATATCTCCTTATCCATTGAGGGTATGTTTTGAATTTAATTTCCATGTTAAGTTATGATGGTTTAAAATTTTAATGAATATAATTACAAAATTGTTTTTCCAAATTATCTCACGGCAATACATTGTCCTAAATCTACCATATCCAAAAATAAATATCAAAGAACCCTAATCCTCCCATCGTCTTTATGGTGCTAAGAATACTCACATCAATTTTTCCATTTGACTCTCTATAGCTCTTTATATAAAGAATCCGTCAAAAAATCAGATCATGCATCAAATTTTATATTTTTATCTTTATATGATTTTTTATATTCTATATTTGAAAGTCAAAGTTTCATTTCATATGCATCTCATAAATCATACCATTAAAATAATATTAAATTAATTTTATCTAAATTATCAATTAGTATCATTTTTCAATCTTGTTTCATTATCAATAAGTCTCTTTATCAAATTTTTTGTATTGATCTCTCAAAAATACCCTTTGTTAAAAAAAACCAAATATTTAATGACCTATGAACGCTACTCAACCCCACTAATCTCTACATTCCAACGCCATCTCCCTTCCCTCTTCATCTTCATCTTCCTCCTTCCTCCTCCCATTGCCAACACTGCCTTCAACCATACCATCTCCTCACGACCATCATCACTCAAACATAATTGCTACAAAGAATCAAGCTTTATGATTTTTGAGTTCCTGAACTGAAGAAACATGATTAAACCATTCGATCGTGGATGCGTGTTGATTCATCTAAGAACTCATGGGTTTTAAAAGTCCACAAGTTCCACATGATGGGGTGATGTCATCTTTCTGCACGAGATCTAGGCCTTAACTCTTTGTTTACTCCATAATCACCTTGGAAGAGAGAAAACCATTGACATTAATCTTGTTGAAATCAAAAAGAAAAGAAGCGGAGTGTCGACGTGTTGCTGCCACTTCTCGAGAAAAAAAAATATCTGAAAAAATCGCCCTTTGATCCCAGGTTAGAAAATCTCGAAAGCACTATCGGGATACCTTTTGATGGGCAAAGAGTGCATCTTAACGATGGTGGCCATCGATAAGTTTGTAGCATATTTGGAGCACTTTTTGGCATTATAGATGTATTGTACTGAAACAATTCATCATTAAAATGATCATAGCCTTAATGATTTGTGTGGTAATAGAAGACATACTGTTTTGATATATTCGTCTATTATTATTTAGTAATAATAGGTGTATTGTCGTCCTTGACAGTCAAAATTTACTATAATACGTTCCTTAATGGCGACAAACACAACGACAATGACGACCAACATGAGGACAATGGTGGAGATAATTTATGATATGAAACAATTAAGTTTAACCATTTACGAGATTATGAATATAATTAGATTTGATATGAAAATATTTGATTTGATTGTAATTTTTTTGATTAGATTTCCTCCAATGTATAATCAATTATGAGGTTGTAATCATATGTTTCCTTGTTTATGTTTGAACAAATTAGACCATTTTTCTTTTGTTACAGAACTAAATGGTAAAAAAAATTATGACTGATTTATAATTCTTTCTAATATTTTTGTTCGAAATTAAAAAGTGTAAATGTTTAAGAAATTGAATTATTTTAGATAAAATTAAATATAATAATATTATTTAAAAAATAAAATATTATTATTATATTTTAAAATATTTTGAATTGAGATTTATTAACTTCAATATGTAAAATAAATTATATAAAAGTGTTAATAATATATAAACCTCACCACATAATATGAAAAATCAATATACTAAAATATGCAAATCAATATAATATGAAAAATCAATACACTAATAAGAATCAAATATTCTACCATTGCATAGAATCAATCGAAAAAAACTCGAACTAATCCTAAAAACCGCACTAATGATGATGGTCATCCAACAATAGAGTGGTTCTTCCATGAACAACCCAGTAAAGTCGCAAAGCATCATAGCACTTTCTTGATCAAGCATCGCCTCCACAAATGAACTCTCTGACAATGACGACGATCCCATTGCAGCATCATTCACTTGCCCAGCTGCTTCTTTCATCGTGGGGGGCTTCGACGGTGGTTCGATTTCAGATGCACGGAAGGTGTTTGATGAAATGTTTAGCTGAGTTGAATTGTCGATTTCTGGGTCTTGATCGCCGGGTTGGAGTGCTTCTTCCATGAGGAATTCGCGCCAGGGAAACGGGTCTTGATCAGGTTGCTGCTCGGGGATGGAAACAGATGGTGCCGAAGCTAGTAGGGTGAAGAACATGGGCGAGGGGGTCGGTGCTGGGCAGATGTTGGAGCTCGAGGCTTCTGTAACCAGCGTGATGGATTGGAGTTGAGTAAGAAGGTCGAGAGAGTAGTTTCCACTATAGTAACCGCTGTTTGATGAGTTTGCGATCATGGGTTCTGATGATGATGCTGTGATGGTACTGGTTGGTGATGGCGTCGAGAATGGGATCATCGAGTATGGTTCTGTTTTGACCATGAAAGCGTGCTTCAGGTCATTGTGGATGGACCTGATTCGAGGGCCTGAGCTCGAGAGGCCTTCGATGTTCTTGTAGTCTGCGAGGATCTGTGAGAAAGGTTTGTGTGTGACGGGGTCGACGCCCATATACTTGAGCTTCTTCCTCAGCTTTGAGTTCCAGTGGTTCTTGACGTCGATGTCTGTTCTTCCAGGGAGTTGCTGTGCAATGATAGTCCACCTACAAGCACAAAAAATAATGAGGCAGAATCAATGGACAAATAGACATTAAATCGTCGAGCTGCTGCCAAACTGTATATTTCAACAAACTTCTTTCATGATCAGTTGTAAAAGGTTGGGATTTGCGATATCAAAATGATATTGAACCTGTAACTGGGAAGTCTAGTTCCCCATCCATCTTCGCTGCCAATTTTCGATTTGGTTGTTCAATTAGCGAAGGGATGAACGTATCATTCCAAGGTCCGCTGAAAAGCAACTAGGCACCAGCAATGCCAGGCGAAAATGTTTATGACTTCAGGTAATCCAATCAGTAGGTTATCTTGCTGAGTTACCTGCTTCCTATCGCGGCATGAAGCTTAATGATCAGATCCTCTTCCTCAGCTGCAAAGTCATCTTGGTTTGTATCAGGCCGCAAGCAACTGGTCCGCTTCAGTCCGCAGCTCTTTCCGCATCTTTTAAGCGCTGCCCATCATTCAGTTTTACAAAAAAGTGGGCGAATTTCGTAGTGTACGAAAACAGGAAGAATAACGGTACGGATAATTTGACGTTCGAGGCTCAGTTAAGGATTAAGTTCAAAGAGTTCACTTATCATACCGTCTTTCCTTGGGAAAGGAGTCGAGTTACCAGCTCCTTGCTTCGACCCACACGCCAAGATCTTCACATCCTCCTCTTCGTCCTGTTCTTCATCTGTCCAAGGACCTCGCTTCACATTCGTTTTGACACAGAAAGACGGCCGTACCATTCTTCTTCTCCTATTCAAAACACACATAGATCAAAGCGGAGAAGATTGTGTATCGCTCCGTGAAGTAAAATAAGAGAAGGCAAGAGGCTGAAAGGTTTAATAAGCAGCGAAAGCGTGAAAAGCATGGGCGTTTCAGCTCCCACTTCGTCTCAGCTAAATTTACGTGATCAGTTCGACATGAGAATCATGAGATCACGCGATAGAAAAATGATCTTTCTCTCTCTGGTGCTGATCGCGTGCTTCGCTCCATGTTAGTTCTGGTTCGATTTGGGTGACTGATTTGGTTAACTGCAGCCTAATCAGCACTTAAACAATGGTTTTGTTTAAGAGTTCTGTTAGTTCCCAATCATTGGAAATACTCAAGAAAAAAATGAATGGACTATTTAAGTTTTTTCAAATTCTTATAAAGTGATATATTAAAATTGAAATTGTACTGAGAGTCGATTCTTTGTGTGGTGAGAGTTTTTTGTTAAACAACTGTTTTTATATTTTCTGGGTTCAGTTTTTCGTACCATCTTCTATGTGATCATCAGATAACAAAGAATACAGAAAAGATAAATTGCAAATGACATCAGATTTCTTTAAAGATTCAATTTTTAATACAATCTTCTACGTGATCAATCAGATAACACATAATGCATAAAAAATAAATTGCAAGTGACATCAGCTTTATAGTGATTCGTCCCCAGTTTGATCAGCGAGTTACATCCACTCTTCACACACAACAATCGCACTATGTAAAATCACTTTACAAGTACATCCTTGCTCACTTGCCCACAGATCACACAATGCAAGACTTCACCTATAGTTCCTAACTCTAGGACACTTAAAAATCCGTTTATCCTACTTTTATCCTTAGACCACGAAAAACTCAATTACAAATGTTCCCTAGTGACTGTACGACCTATATAAACCTAGATCCAAGGTTTTCACACAACACAACACTCCACGAGTTTGGTTGGACAAACAACTTGATAACAAATCCACTGAACGAAACATGAAGCTTGATATCTTATTCAATCAGTGAAACCATGACCACTGAAGGTTTGAATTTATCTTAAATCTTCATACAAAACATTAAATCCAAACATTATGAATCATCATATGTGTGTTGAAACCTTTTCCTTCTTGAAAACACTCAAAACCCTTCTCTATAAAGATTTTTGTGATTCCCACACCTCAAAAACATTTTTTCTGTTTTCTTAAATAATATTCATGGAAGAACATAGAGTGGAGAGGTGGAAGAGCGTGAAAAAACAGAAAATAATCTGATTAAAATCTTTTTTGATATTCTCCTAATATTTAGGGATATTTCCTAACCAACAAATGACTAATCAATCCATATCTCCACTTGAAACATTTCTGGTTTAAAAAAATATTTTTTAATAACAGAGAAACATTAAAATATCTGATAAATATCTTTTTAAAACTTAATCTGAAAAATAAGAGATTTATAATAGAATCCGTTACTAATACAAGAGACGGTTTTTCGTAAAGATCGATCCTTTCAAAAATATTTTTTCCTTTGGTTATTCAATAGATCCTAAGTGCTCATTATTTCGACTGACTAAACAAGAGTATCATACTTATGGACACTTTACAAGACACTATAAAACTGATCTCCATTTTGTATCCGATAACTCTTGTATATGATCTTGAGTTGCTTCACGATCACTTGAAGTTTTGACTCGATCCAAAATCTCCACTTCACACATCAAGATTATGATCCAAGAGTTTTTGATTATCTCCTCTGTCGAACCAAACGATCATAGGGTCCCATCATTTGCTTGTTCCAAGATTCCATGAGATCCATCAAATTTCAAATCTAAAATTATGCACCTACCCGCATTAAAACTCAAAACAACATCAGTACGTTACTGTGTGTTCTCATCAAAACACGTGAAGTTCAATAAGTTCTTGATTGATGAATCTGAAACGGAATGACTCCCTTTCTTGTTTGCCAGCAGCATCACAAGATCTCTAAATATTGGTGCGTCGTGAAAGTTTCAAACAAGGTGTCGTTATGCAAAAGGCGAGACACGACAAGTCACGTACATATACAGGTGTTTGCATGCTTTTCCTTGATATGTAGTTCACGAAAACAATTATTCGATCATAACCGGTTTGTGCAGGAGACATCCTAGATAGGTTGTCAAAGTCCCAGTCACAAGAAATACTCAAGGAGAGAGGATAAATTGAGTATTTAAACTTTTTCGAAATTATGTAAAGTAATGTACCACAATTTGATGTTTCACCGAGAGCCAGTACTTAATTGAGAGTCGGTTCTTATAAAGAGATGGTTCTTGTATTTTCAGTTTAGATTTTCCTACAAATTTCTAAGTGATCAATGAATAATAAAGCAATGCAGGAAACGTAAACAACATCAGATTTATAGTGGTTCATCCCTTAATTTGGTCAGGGAGTTGTGTTGATTCTTCACGCACAGCAATAGCACTGTGTAAACCACTTTACAAGTACATCCTATGCTCTCTTGCTCGCTGTTAACCAAACACTGAAACTTCTTCAGTAGCTCCTTATCCTAGGACGTTACAAATGATTATCTATGTCTATCTTAAGACTAGACAATCCCCTTTGTAAACTATCCTCTGATAGCTTAACTCAAGACTCTTATAGACTCTCGGTCTCGATCAACAATTGATCACAGCTCCACGAGTTAGACTAATACGAACAACTCGATCATACAACACAATAATCCTATGGACATGAAAAACTTGACACCATTATCATATAATAAAAAATATTGAGCACATCCAAGGTTAAAATTCACATCGAGATTTTCATTGCAAAATCAGAATCATACCTTCTTCAAATCATCAAGACAGAAGTTGAAAACGCTTGTTCGAAAACAATCAACTTTTTCTCTTTTCAAGCTCTGTGTGATTTGTTGAGTTTTTCAAAACGTTTTCAGCCTTCGTTAAATAATTTTTCTTTGAAGTTACAAGGTAGGAAAACATGGATGATCGTGAACATCGTGAAAAACAGAAAAAAAATAAGTCAAAAACAAATTTTTACTGATCTCTTTAATTAGTTTTAGAAATATTTTTAGAATATCTTGTTAAATATATTTTCCTAAAACAGTCCATTACTCACCATTATGAAAAACATTTTTTTTCTTCAAAAAATATGGAGATAATAATAGAAAATATCTTCCAGAGATAATGGATCTGAAAAATCAAGATTTCAAAACAGAAAACATTTACTGACTTTAGAGATTGTTCTTCCAAGACACAAGAGACGGCTGTTGGAAATCCATATTATTTATTTGACCCTAAGTGCTCAATAATTCAACTGTAGGATAAGATGTAGTACCTCATTGTCCTTATACAAGTATTTAGATTGTAGATCTTCAATTTGCATCAACTAGTTCTTGTGTTTTTCATGAGTTGTTGTTTATTGATTCTTGAGGTTTTTCACTTGAATTTGTCACTTCAATCTTCAATCAAGTTTCATTTTATGATCTTCAAGTTACTTTATCTGCAGCACAAGAACCTTCAGACCCATTCATGTTTGACAAAAGGCTTCATGCGTTTCTTCAAGCCTTTAACCTTAAATATGCATCTTCATACATAAAAACTCAAAACAATATTAATGCAATGTACATTTATTTGTTATTATCTAATCATACGATGTTCAACATAGGTCGTCAAATATCACATTATGTCACACCTCTCTAGTTGGTGTTCGCGTCGCTATTATCTTTTCAGATGTTCATGTCTGTGTTCGTGATTTTGAGAAACAGTTTTTATGTTAACCGTCTTTATGTTGTCAGCAAGATCGATATACTACAACGAAAACTGTAAAATGACGGTTCGATGTAGCATGTGTCGTTGGTACCAAACTGAAAATGATGCTAATTGGTGGCCTAAAGCCAACGGTAATGTGCTGCCCACGATGAGGCAATAATGCGTCCAAGACTTTTTGTCACTGTATCGTTCATGTTAGGAGTATACTCCATGTCACCATCATGAAACTTTTAATGATCTGTAACACACTTGCAAGATGATAAATGTAGTTGTAAAGATGCAAGAGTATTGTTTTCATATAAGTTTGTTTTCATCGTGATTTGAACTTAATTAATCGTTTCTACACCATCTGACAATTGTATGCATTTAACGTGAACATAGTAGAGACTCGAATGTTGGTATGTCACGCCTCGATCCCAACCCTGATAAAAAAAATATAGGATAGATTTGACAAGAAGGTGTATACACAACAGTAATAACAAAAATTCAATTTATCCCACCGATAAGATTTGAAAAAGATGACATATATACATTTTTTTTTTCTTGACAAAGCGCCTATAGTAGACTCAAAATGATAGATGAAGGTTATGTGTCTTGTAACCTTTGTTTTTTCACCTCATTCCCAACTTGGGAAAATATTCATTACAAGTTTTGTAAGAAGTCAAAAGTCAAACTTCCACACGTTTCAAATACAAAATCAAACTGTCGACCGTTTCATCCCACTAATTTAATTTCCACTTTTCCATTAACAACAGCCTTGGAAATGATCTTCATGCATTTAGGGAAATAAATTAAGCTTATTGAAAAGGATTTAAGAAGCGTGTTTTATGACATTGATGTGTTTAATAAGACATGAATGATTAACATTAAAATAATATAAATTAAGGGTTAAAATTAAAATATTATCTTTTAATAATTGACACATACTCTTTTTTTTTATTGAAAAAAATCAGAATCTATCTAGAAAAATTTCCCCAAGATTCTTACAAAAAAATAATCATTTTTGAGAATTAAAATCCGAAATAATTGTCAAAAAATAACAAGATATTATAAATTTTATAAAAGATCTGTTGTTAATCTAAGTCTATTATGTTAGTTCATTTCAAAATATACAAACATGTTAAGTATCAACTTTAAAAATCATGCATACAACATGATCATGAGTAAGTATTCAAGACACCTTGCAGTTTCTCTAATTAAAACATCATTATACTTTACAAATGATATCAATGTACATTTGAGAACTCCGACTAAACTTGGTAACAGAGCTTATTAGTTTCACCAAGATATAAGCCGTGTCACCTAACAAACCAAACCCATAAGCAACATTATAGTTAAAAACTTCAAAATTGAAAAAACCAAATCTACTGTTTTTTTTCTCTTAACTTCTGATCCAACATAATTTTGTTTTGAAATCTAATCTGATACCCATCTCAACAAAACAAAATCCTATAAATGTATATTTTCAGTAGATATTTATTCCCCTAATTTGCATCAACCCCAATAAATCACATTTCATTACACTTGGCCACAAAAAACGCCATTTTCTCTCTCAAAAAAACGCCATTTCTCCTCTCTCAAAAAAACTCCACACAGAAACCCTAACAAATTCATCAACTCACTTCATCAATCACCCCCAAATCCCCCAAAAATGGAACCTTTTCGCCTTTTTTGGGTCTAGGGTTTCCTCAATTTCATTGGGTCTCTCCCAATTTCAACTGGGTCATTCCCATTTTTGAGCTGTGTCGACCGTTTTCCCATTTTTGAGCTGTGGTGACCCAATTTGGAGCAAAAATGAGGAGGGGCAAATTGGACTCGATCGTGCGATTCTTGCGTCAACGGTCGGTCCAGATTCTCCTCCTTGTTGGGTTCATTTACATGATCGTGATCACATTCGAAATCCCCTTGTTTGGGGATTATGATGATGATTTTGATGAGGGGTTAGGGTTTCAAAACGATGCGTTTTGGGTTCAGCAGAGCAATAGGCTCGATAGCGAGGAGGAGTTGGAGGAGAAGGCGGCTCCGATCAGACCCTTTAAGCCCCCGTTGAGGGCGGCGCCTTCGTCGCAGCCATCGGTTGTGATTCGTGATCGTGTTGGTCATGGCGATGTGTCTAGGGTTAGGAAGAGGATGATTAGGGAGAATGGGAGGCTTTCCGGGTTGAGTTTCGATTGGAGGGTGTTGAATAGTAGTGCGAAAGACGGGTTTTCGGGGCTTCATAGGGCCGCGATTATCGCTTTTCAGGATGGTGAGAGGCTTTGGGAGGATTTGAGGTCAGGGAAGATTGAGAGTGAGGTGGAGAAGAGAAGTGAGAATAGGACCGAGTCGTGTCCGAATGCTGTTTCGGATACTGGAGGTCAGGAGAAGGGGAGAGTTGTGGTTGTGTTGCCCTGTGGATTGACATTGGGATCACATGTGACGGTTGTGGGGAAGCCGAGGGTGGCTCATGAGGAGAAGGATCCGAAGATTGCTTTGGTCAAGGAGGGTGATCAGGGTGTTTTGGTGTCTCAGTTCATGATGGAGTTGATCGGGTTGAAGACGGTTGATGGGGAGGAGCCGCCTAGGGTGTTGCATTTTAATCCTAGGTTAAAGGGGGATTGGAGTGGGAAACCTGTGATTGAGCAGAATACTTGTTATAGGCAGCAATGGGGCACTGCCCTTCGCTGTGAGGGGTGGAAGTCGAGAGACGATGAGGAGACTGGTGAGAATGAAGTAGCTTGAATTCACTTTTCTTGTCGTGGGTGTTTTTGAGGATTTACTTGTTATTTTATCTGAGCTTCTATTATGGCTGTGGTGGATTGAAGTTGATGGTTTTGCGAAATCCTTTGGTGTGAATTTGCTACATTTTAAGATTCGATTTATTGAAATGGTTGGTTGAGATGTCAGGGTGGTTTTGGTTCGACTTCCTTATTATAGGTTTCTTGACTTTTTTTGGGTTGTTCTTCTTGTTCTTCTTCATGTTGTTCCAAATTTTGTGAACTAACCACTTAAAATGCAGTGGATGGCCTTGCCAAGTGCGAGAAATGGATCCGCGATGATGATAGTGGCTCGGGGACATCGAAGGCTACATGGTGGTTGAGCCAGCTCATACATCGAACAAAGAAAGTGTCTGTTGACTGGCCATACCCTTTCGCCGAGGATAAGCTATTTGTTTTGACATTGAGTGCTGGCCTTGAAGGTTATCATATTAACGTGGATGGGAGACATGTCACTTCGTTCCCTTATCGCACAGTGAGTGACAGTCTCTTGCCTGCTCAGTTTCGGGTGATGAGTTCCTCATATTTAACGCGTAGCTCTTTCTTGGCAGGGATTTTCTCTCGAGGATGCTACTGGATTGACGGTGAATGGTGATGTCGATGTGCATTCTATATTTGCAGCTTCTTTGCCATCTTCGCATCCGAGTTTCTCTCCTCAGAAGCAACTTGAGATGTCCAGCAAGTGGCAAGCTCCACCTCTTCCTGATAGTCCTGTTGAGCTCTTCATTGGTATACTTTCTGCTGGCAATCACTTTTCCGAGAGAATGGCTGTCAGGAAGTCCTGGATGCAGCATCCTCTCATTAAATCTTCGAAAGTGGTGGCTCGATTTTTTGTGGCTTTGGTTAGTGCTAGCAACTTCACCAACCACGACTCACACTCTTTGATGAAATACAATAGCATTTTGTCTGGTCCCTTATAGCTTCTGTTTTGTTCTTCTCCTGCAGCATGCTAGAAAGGAAGTGAATGCTGATTTGAAGAAAGAGGCCGAGTATTTTGGCGACATTGTTATTGTGCCGTACATGGATACTTATGATCTTGTAGTGGTGAAGACCGTTGCTATATGTGAATATGGGGTATGCATATGGTTGAAATTGAATGCTTCATTTTTCTCTCTTTTTTATGGTATCTTTCTCGTAAATGACTGAAGTTTTGTGATTATTATCAGGTTAGGACTGTATCGGCGAAGAATATAATGAAGTGTGATGATGACACCTTTGTTCGTGTCGATGTCGTGGTTAGAGAAGCACGAAGAGTTCCTGAGGGTACGAGTTTGTATGTCGGAAACATCAACTACTATCATAAACCCTTGCGTAGTGGTAAATGGGCTGTTACCTATGAGGTGAGAATCCATGAAAATATGATCAAATCCAAGCGATTCACTAAATGAAGCTAATGAAATAAAGGTAATCTGCTTTGCTGCTGTTCTTATTGCAGGAATGGCCCGAAGAGGACTACCCACCATATGCTAATGGACCTGGCTACATAGTTTCGGCTGACATTGCTAAGTACATAGTTTCCGACTTCGAGAAGCATAAACTGAGGGTCAGTATTGATTCCCTCACGCCTTCACTCTATCATCATCATTCACTCGTAACACGAGCCACACGAATTACTTTTCTCGATTATGTGTCGTAGTCAGGTTTCTTTTAATAGATGGTCTTTGTGGCCTATGTATTAGCGATTCACGGTATCAAACAGCATTCCCGTCTTTCTACTTGCACAATTTTTTCTTCATCGTGTCGACAGTTGTATTTGTTGTTGTGATTATTTACTGGCATTGTACCTTGTGCAGTTGTTCAAGATGGAAGATGTGAGCATGGGAATGTGGGTTGAGAAATTCAACGCCACAAAACCCGTAGCGTACCTCCACAGTCTAAAGTTTTGCCAGTTCGGGTGCATAGAAGATTACTGCACGGCGCATTATCAGTCTCCTAAACAGATGCTTTGCTTGTGGAACAAATTGCAACAGCTCGGCCGGGCGCTTTGCTGCAACATGTGACCATAATGCCCGATCACCGGCAAGAAACATACAACATTTCTTGGTTTCGATACAAAAGCCGATGACGTTGAAGTTTTGCAGGTGAACCTGCCATTGTAAATCCCGTTGGAGCGAACGTAACAACAGTGTCCATATCAGGTAGCAGCGTAGGCGGCATACATCATATTTGTTCATTGTTTCAGTGGGCGGGCTTCTTTTCCTCTTTTCTCTTGATCACTTGAGCCGTCGATATTGATTGCTAGATGAGCATCCGAGATATTTGTAGTTAGAAGCGGGCGGGGTACTGTAATGTATCGTAGAGAACCACACCAGATATTGAAATGAGAAAACGCAGGTTTCGGTGGAAAAGATCATGCTCGTGCAATGCCTCTCTGATCTTTGTGTTTGTGTCGAGTGATTGCTTCTGTTTCCATCTCATTCTGTACCCATAATCTAGCATTCTTCAGATTTGGATTGGATAATCTATTATTTTTTTTTCCTCCCATAAATTTTTCAATATATGTATATTTTGTATTATTTTATATTTATGAATATAAATCTCGTTTTCATATCAAATCACATCTGATCGTAATATGTATTAGATTGAAACACGTAATTTATATTTATAAAAAATTATATTTAATCGTCATTGTACGTGTGTCAAATTTTGGATCAAAACGTATATAAAATCAAAAGATTGTAAAGTTAATGAAACGAAAGGAGTACATACTAAGATAGCTTAACGAGGAACGAAGTCGCACAAGAATCGTTCTTGAATTCGTTCAAACATTAGCCATCGAAATGATTATTTCAATTTTCTAATTGGGAAAATAATATATAATCTTTTGAATTTTCGATCTTTGATATAGAGGTTTTTTATATATATAAAAATGGATGTATATTGAGAGATGTATGTGTTAAAAATTAAGATTAAATGACTATTTTTATAATTCATGAAAATAAAATATAACAGGATGATAATTAAGGGAATTAAATGTTATTTACCAATCAAATCTTTGAAATGGGTTGAGCAAAGCAAGTGACCGTCAGTGGGGGATAGCTTCGTAAGGACAAAAACAATGTTAAAGCAAATCGAATAGGATTGATTATTTTTACATATTCATAATTATAAAATGATTATAAATAGTGTCAAAATCTTTAAATTTGTCTATCTAATTCTAATGGTGTTATGCTATGCATTGTCTTCTCTGTTGATTTTCCTTTAACAAAACCAAACTTTAATTTTTTTTAGTGGTTTTTTCCCATCAAATTGTTTATGTGGTAAAAATAACCAAGGCAATTTCCATACCAAATATAACATGTCAAATAGTCAAAAGCAAAATTTAGCAACAAAAATCAACTCATTGGAGTAAACATTTGATGTGCTATTGTTATATTATGCATTGGACTAACTCTTGAAGCATAAAATGTGCTAGAAAGCCATTTGTTCCATTCTGTGTAATAAGTTGCCCACATCAATCTTTTGATAGATCTATGTAAAGATGGTAAATTACTACACCAAGACAAATGAATAAATAACTTAGGGGAAATGATAATTCTAAGACTCACTTTGTTATATCCAAGACATATTGTGAGAAAGAGACATTTTCAAAATATTGTTGTGAGTATATAGTGTAGAAAAATTCAATCACAGGATGATCATAGATAGATCTAGAATATCAAATAGAGAATAAAAACAATCATACGCATATCTTCATCGTCATGATACGCAGCGAAAAATACTTACGACGAATACACGATTGAATTAATTAGATCTGTAAAACTGGATCACGAACAAACGACGTTAACAGGCTCCACTTTCCTAATTCTCTTGACGGCCAGTGTAGATGAGTCATCATGCATGACACAATTAGGGTTAGGAAAGGTGACCTACTTGATATATATAGAGATGTAACAATTATTGGGCATACTCATCACGAACTAATAAATATCTACCCAATCCACATTAACCGACCCCATATTAGACTAAAATAAGAACACATCGTCTCATTTTATTAGACCAACTAATTAGCCAGAAAACAATTAATATAATCCACACATGAAGATTTACAGATTAAATCTAACATTCTCCCACTTAGGTTTCTTAATTATCAAAACCAAAACAAAATCAAAATGTTAGAAAACAATTTCATTTTTTGAAAATGAACACAAAAAACAAGCCAATTAACTGTTTTGGAAATGTTAGATGCCAATAATAAAACAATTAGTCTAGAGAGGCTCTTTTAAGTCAATTCGGTCCCATAGAGCCTCGAGTTCAGGATCATAACGGAAACTGCATCTTTCTCTAAGCGACACAGGACCTTCTATGGTCACGAAAACTCTCAGTCTTACTGACATGAATTTAATATGGTAGAGTGACAAATAGATAATATCCCAACGAAAACGTCATGTATTATCCTCTTGTCGGTCGCACGATTTTCTCCCTTATGTACCAACGTACGAATGAGAAAATCACTTGGTTACGATAAACCAAATCATATGTCTTCACTTTATGAATCACGTGTGATATACTTTATGTATCCCAAGATATATATTAAAGCTCAACTTATTATCACAAGCTTTCGTTCAAAATTGACACTATCTTCGAGACTTTGAAAACATGAAATCATACATAAAACACTAACGTATTATTGTAATGATAAATTACGTTCAGTTTACTTGACTCCATCAGAACAAATATATATAGCACAATAGAGCCTCAAAAGCGCTGAACAAATGGATATGCATCCATGTTAAAACTTTATGTCATAAGAAACACATGGACACATGCCTTAGAACAATTGTGAGACTACCTTATCATTTATTCCACACGCTCTATTGTAATATATATTCTTGTGATATTATATTGTTAATAAACAACATAAAAGTTAATATCACAATGCACATGCATAAGTCCATATAAGTCAACAACAGCAACGCAAAAAAACAAGTTCATCGATAAAAGGATATAATATGAAATAACATGTTACATGCATAACAACATAGTCGAGAGAATAATTATTTCTATTTCTCAAAATGAGATATTACCCTGCATGTGAAAAAAACATCCTTGTTTTTCAAACTGTAAAAGAGTTGGAACTATAGAATCCACCAACTACAAGTCCTTAAACACATGGACTTGTCTAGTAGAAACATGTATTGCAATATGCAACACATACAGAAAATAAGGATAGTTAAATTTGCTCCAATTGATTACATAGAACATATGCTCCCACTTGATCATGGAGAGTATAAATGAACAAAGGCACCTTATGATGATCTAAGATCATCTTCTACATATACAATAAATAGAATATATTTTTCTGACTAGTAGTAAGAATTGATTCCACACACTTGCACTATTAAGAGTAGAAAGGGCTAAGACCAACATAATCAAACAAACTCCTTTTGGATAGTATGCTTGACACGCAATGTAAAACTGCCAATTGATAATGCTTGATAAAACAGGGATGATGTGTAATGTTCAAAACTTATAATTACACATATAGAAGATCTTAAAAACTTTATCATGCAAATATCTTTGGGTTGAATGCATGCACGAATTGAAATCTCCCCACAATTAAGCACTCCCACTGTATATAATGGTGAAGCAAATCCTTCTCAATTGTTCCTCGATTCATGTAGCATAAGAACTTTCAAAGGAACTCTAGCATTGTTGATCAAAGATAGGGTAAAACGACATTTCAAATAACACAAGTGATTAGTTAATGTACGCTCTAAAACTGTATGAGTATACATCTAAGAGATCACATGCATCGCCATGCAAACACCTTTGAGTAGAATGCATGACATGTATTTGTATATCTCTCAACATAGTAGCGAATTTGAGAATTAAACCAACCATAGATTATCTATCACCTTTGGGTATATAGATCCCAATGACGATTATCTCTCAACCATATGCTAATCATGTTTAACCTCCTATTTTAACACATAATCACCTCCTATAAGAGTATGATCAAGTATTAAACAAGAGATATCCTGCAACTTTATGAGATTCATTTCAGGAATACGAATAAGAAGATCCTTTTGGGGACTACAACTCAAACCTAAAACATCTCCAAGATAAGCACTTTAAGGTACTCACATAATCGGATTGTGGTTTAACATGGAGAATTTGATGGGGTATATCAAGTATTAAACCACATATGTTATACATGTCGTTCAACCTGCATATATATGAAAACGTATTGCATCATTAAGGTTTTACTGACCGTTATACATTAATGCGTCATCAAAAGTTGAATCTAGACATACTCGTCTAGCGACGTAAGGTTATGGGCCCAACATAAATTTCCATAAAAATAAAGCAGCCTAAAATAAATACTCAATTGGTTGTCTGTATAGTTCAATAGAAAATTTCAGAGCTCAACCCAAAATCACATGTCATAAGTATTTCTGAGCTGAATAACTAACTTCACGAAATATACAACATATGGTGCATAAAACATGCATGAATGAAACTATAAAGTAATATTATTTATGTAAGGTTCAAACCTTAGACAAATAGGTATGAATCTAAAACCCACCAAAGAAAATTTACAAGATCTGACCAAAAACCTTCAGGTCCCTACAAATCTGTTATATTGGTGATGATTCAATCACATGGGTACAACAAATTAGACAAATCTCAAGCTCCCTTATATATTTCATCTTGAGCTATTTTATTTGTCTCAATGGGTTCAGTTTGATTTTGCTCTCTAAGAGGTTTTTTTATAATTAAATCGATTGGCTTATACTAATGCGACTCACGGCGCCTGATCGTCCAACCAAAAAACACACAAAAATACATGTAAAAGATCCAAAAGAATCATAATAAACATTAACTTGAATTCCATGTATCTTCAAACAAGAAATATCCCCAGTGAGAACCCATGAGCAAAACCATATTTTTCACTTTCTTCTTAGATTTCCTCAAAGGAAGAAACAAAACTAAGGCCAGCATCATTTTCGAAATTCGTCAGATTGATAGATGAAGTTATGCTAAGCGGGTTCCTTATGCCGACTTGTTCCTTATGCTAGCTTCCGCTCACCATACCACCCATAACAACGATCCATCAAATTATTATCATCGAGTTAATTGCCATGAACCCTACAGTTTGTATTAGTGGATTTTCAAATTTCTTGTTCAAACTCGATTTATTATTATTATTATTATTATTATTATTATTATTATTATTATTATTATTATTATTATTATTATTATTATTATTA
>JAOVYX010014909.1:0-30141 GCA_035668315.1 Drosera spatulata | reverse complement strand
TGTGACTCATAAGTTTGATTCCTCTGTAATTGGAGCAGTTTTGAACATCTCATTTGTTTTTGTATATGGGAATCAAAGTACTCCTTCTTCACTCATCAAGCATCTTATTATCTATCAAAATTCTATTAAAGAGTTTTGTCAACCAATTAATTCCTTCTATCCCAAGATATTTTCAAGTTTCGATCGGGATTTCATCTGGATTCATAGAATTTCTTGAGTTCATCTGTTTTAAAACCTCCTTAATTTCCTCTGTCCTAATATGACGAAAATAACATCGGTTTATCATTATATCTACATTCTCATTTGTTTCATTCAGGGACACTTTCTTTGTGCAATTAAAGAGTTTGTCAAAATATTTTTTCCATCTTTCCTTAATGTCATCATCAGCCGTAAGAGTATGCTCGGCATCGTCTTTAACACACTTTACCTGACCTAAATCTTTGGTTCTTCTGTCTCTTGATCTAGTTAACTTAAAGACTTTTTCCCCCTCTTTTGTGTTCAGTCTTTCATACAACTTCTTGTACGATTTATTCTTCGTATCGCTCACAGCATATTTAGTTTTTTTTTTTGCGCGTCTATACTTCTCTAAATTTTCATCACTATGGTATTTAAATAGAGCCTTGTAGCATTCTTTGTTATACTTTATCTTATCTTGAATCTCTTTACTTCACCACCATCCCTCTTTATCCAATGGTGGTTGGCCCTTATATTGTCCTAATGTCTCCTTCGCTATACGTCGGATACAATCAGCCATCGCATCCCACATCTCACATGCACTCCCGTCAAATGTCCATTGACCTTCTCTCAACAACCTCTCTCTGAAAAATTTTTGCTCATCTCCTTTTAAGTTTCACCATTTTGTCCTTATGAGATTACATTTTGTTTTTTTCTTCTTTTCTATTTGAGACAGAAATACATCTATAACTAACAAACGGTGCTGAGTGGTCAAACATTCTCCTGGGATAACCTTACAGTCCTTGCAATCCTTCAGGTCTCTTCGCCTCATAAGAAAGTAATCAATCTGAGACTTGCATAAACCACTCTTAAAGGTTATCAAATGCTCTTCACGTTTTTTAAAGAAGGTATTCGCAACTATAAAGTCATATGTCACAGCAAAATCCAATATACTTCTCCCTTCTACATTTCTCTCAGCAAAACCAAATCCTCCGTAAACCTCTGAGTAACCATCTTTCTTCTCATCGACATATCCATTTAGATCCCCACCAATAAAGACTTTCTCTCTCAGGGATCGACTGTACTACTTCATCCATGTCTTCCCAAAAGTGAAACTTAGCATCTTCTCCATGACTTACTTGCGGGGCATAAGTACTTACTACATTAATCACTTCCTTCCCAATCAACACCTTAATAGAAATCACCCTATCTTTCTAACGTTTGATACTAACCACATTTTCTACCAACTCTTTACGCATAATTATACCAACTCCATTCTTAGTCGACTTTGACCGCAATGCCATAGCTTGAACCCCGTACTTTGAGTAAGCTTAGCCTTATTTTCGGTCCACTTCGTCTCTTGTAAACAAGCGATATGGATCCCCTTTTAATCATTATGTCTATTACCTCTAAAAGTTTTTCATTTAAGATCCCAATGTTTCAATTAGTTAAATGAACTCTATTTTTCTGGACTTACTTCTTTAACTGCATCCGTTCATGATGCTGGAATCCTTACTCATTTTTCACTACATCCGGACGTCGATGTAGCGGCTTTTGCTCATTTTTCGAAGCACTCAGGCCGTGCAACGCGTCGTTGCTGGGGTACGCTCCAAGAAAATTTTCACAAGTCGTATTCATGTTGAGAGATCCAACGGGACTTTTTACGTGTTGGCTGTCGACTACCTAACATACAACCCTCACCATTTTATCCGGACTTGGGACCGATTTGGGACGAAATAAAAATTCCAAACCTAGATAGGTTTTTATGACTTTCTAGATAATATGAGTTTTTATGACTTTCTAGTTAATATGAGTTAATTTAAATGTAGTGGAAATCTGTTTTACTGTTTTTATGTGATATTGGCATTGATCATTGACATTGGAATTGTCATCAAAAATTTTTACCGCTGGAGTGATTCATCGGGGGGTTTTGTTGTAATGTTTTTGTGTGCATACTATTGCACGTGTCTATTACTCTTTTTGTTCTTTGTGGCGCTTTGTTTTGGTATGCACAAACATGCGGCATTTGTGCCCACCAGCAAACAATGAATCTTAGTCTTTCTTTATTCTCTTCTTCTTCTAGGAGCTACATTATCGTTTAGTGGCGAGCAATCTTTTTTCTTGAGCAGTATCACATCTCTTCTTGATTATGTGGAAGTAGCATTATAGTTGTGTTATGAAATATGGATGTGGATCTCTCATTTAATTGCAATGTATGCATACATGGCTGTTTCTCTCCAATTATGGGATGATATTTGATATCTTTGATGCATTCTAGATATAAAATTGTCTCAACTGGAGGAACTGCTGCTGCTTTGGAGAGTGCTGGCATTCCTGTAACTAAAGTAGAGGAAGTTACTCATTTTCCAGAGATGGTGAGCTACTGTCTTTCCTTCTGTAGTGAGCTTCTTATTGATTAGGGATTTATGTTTACAACGATCTCCACGTACATGCTCATGTATTCAAGTAAAACAATAGTTAGATTGTTGTTTCTGACATGGTAATTCTTCCATCCTTATGCACAGTTCTTCATAAAGACTATTATTGGCTTCAAGGAATCAAAAATCAAGGAATTGAATTGGTTTGGTTCAGAATAAATCTTAAGGAGCTGATTACACTTATAAAAGGTTAAGGTATCCTGACTCCTGAGTAGGATCAACGGCTGGCCTTATGGTCTGTAATCCGTTTTCTTCCTTCCACTCTTTAGTTTGATCATTGCACTCTAGAAAGTGGCTATAAGGACCTTCTAAACAACCTAGGCAGATAAAGTATTCTAGCTCTATTCAGAACAACATTGTTTCAAGTCCTAAATGCCTTATAGCTAAAAGAATCTGTACAATATGTTTGTGACTGACCCTTTATTTGCCTTTGCCTCATCTGTGACCTAATTCCATGCCATACGCAATTAGTGGAACTGTCATCCATGCAATAATTCTCACAAGGACTTCAACTAACATGCCAAGCCCTGACTCATCCAAGCATATGAATGTTGAAAACCACATACTGAGTTGAAATCATGAATTGTTTGCGGTACTAGTGGAACTCCCCCATTGAGCTTCTCATGGCAATGCTGCGCCAACGTGATAGGAAACTGGTTGGGGCGACTTGTCATGTGAAATTGTTTCCTCACTATCCTTTCTTTGCTTGCCATCAGCATAGGCTCTCTCTCTCTCGCACACACACATTTTCCTTGCCCACCAATTCCCCTGGTCTTATTCTGGAAACAATTAGCGAGGAACAAAATAGCAAACTGGCCATGTCGGCTTGCCGTGTCAAATTTGTTAGTTCCTCCCTAGGCGTCTCTTGCCTCCCATCAGCATAATGCTGAGGACGATTACAAATACTAAGTATTGGAAGAAATCATAGACGCATTATGTTTTCTTGAAAGCTAGTCGAGTTTGTTTTATAAGTTATAATGTACTATATAATTTCAAATCAAAGTGAATTCAAGATGCACCTACATATTGCCCTCTGAAGCACATGAACAGTTGAACAACTCTTTATTGAGGGAAAAAAGTATCACTTGCATTGCTCAAAGACATCTAAACTTATATTATACAAGTGATATACATACTGTAGCATTTAAATAATATGATTTAGTATGAAACAATTGAAATAGACTGCAAGATAAGTAACCAACATCAATTAATTTTTTGTTGGCTCATCCATGTAATATATGTTCTAGTGATCACATCCTGTAGTGGGAATCAAGCTGTATCTAAGATGTTCTTATTTGCTTAATCCATTTGATTTCAATCGGGATTTTCTCTTACTCCCCTTGTTGTAGTGGGAATCTGAACGTTAATTCTATTTGAAATGAAAATTTCTCATTTGCAGCTTGATGGTCGTGTAAAGACTTTACATCCTCATGTGCATGGTGGTATTCTTGCGAGAAGAGACCTTAAACATCACATGGAAGCTCTTAGCGGGCACGGAATTTGTATGCTTACTGGAGTCTTCATTGTACCTTGTTTATGATTATGAAACCTTGTTTATGATTATAAAATGCACAATATTTAGTTTTATAATGTGCACTTTCCTCTGCTAACCTTGATTGATTTTCGAATAGGTACATTTGATGTTGTGGTGGTGAACTTGTATCCTTTTTATGATAAAGTTTCTTCAGCTGAAGGAGTTGGATTCGAGGAAGGCATTGAGAATATTGACATTGGTGGCCACACATTGATCAGAGCGGCTGCAAAGGTAGTTGCTTTTTCATATCTTTTAATGAAAGCTCCCTCTCATTTGTGGCACAGCTGAGACTTTCCCATTATGTGCCAACATAATCTTGAAGTTTTAGAATGTAAACTACAGTGGATTAAAAATATGATGATGCTAAACTTCTTTATGAATATGGGCTCAATGGTTCTATAGAGATAATTCTTAGATGCTCCAGTTTGAAGGAGAGTATTAGAATTATGGCTACTATCAATACGTTTCTAATGTCTTTGCTTATTGTGTTTCGTTCATTAGTTTGTATCCTAGCTCACTTTGTTTCCGTAATCGTGCTGTAATCACATTTATGTCTTTGGCTACTCTTATATAAGGGTTATGCTTACGCCCTAGGCCCCTAACAATAAAAATGATCTCGTCTACTCTCAAGATAATCTCCTTTGATAGCATGAATGTTTAATAGTTGTGGTTTTCTTTTTTCTTTTTTTGTTTTTTTGGTCATGCTGGCTGTAGCTTACATTTAAACAATAGTAGTCTGGCAAAATATTGCCACTTCAACTCAGAGTGTAAACATCTTCGATATCTTTAGCTAATTGGCATTGGCTTTCTACACCTAGTAATCTACAAGCATTCATAGTGGCTTTTCCTCCAATTTCATCACTGAATGTCACTCTTTCTCATTTAAATAGTTATGACATAGGTCAATTATAGGGTACAATTTTGCTAGTTCATTTCTGGTTTTGTATAGCTTTTATAATGCTGAAGAGTAACATACATTTTCTTCTTATTTCAAACAGAACCACAAGGACGTCTTGGTCGTGGTTGACCCTCAAGACTACCCTGCTCTTTTGGAGTTTCTTGAAGGAACAATTGATCGCCCTGGATTTCGTAGATACCTTGCTACTAAGGCTTTTGATCATACAACTGCCTATGATTCTGCAATTTCGCAGTGGTTCAGGATTGAAACTGGAGAAGGTACTACCTTGCAAGTCTTATTCCCTCCATTTCTTCCGTTTGCGTGATTGCCTTTTGTTATTGAACTGAATCCATTCTCATCTCACTTTTCGAAAGAAAGAAACTAGATCAAGCCTTGAAAGATGTGCATCATGATTGAGATAACTACTTTATCTTCGTTTTCTATCTTCAACCAATATTCCCTTCAAGAAAACAGATAGGGTAATTTTTTTTCTATAAACTCAATTTTATGTTAAAATGCAAATGTCTATTGTGTTGTGTTCTTATTTCATTGGTGATGTTGCTATAGAACATGCTCATACTATTAGTTATCAGCGGCTAGTTAACTATACAAGTGGACTGAAAATCCATTCATTCCTGGGAAGACCAATTCCCATCCAGGTTGACGAGCAATTTGTCCCTTAAGAGCTCTCTTCGCTATGGGGAAAATCCTCACCAAAAAGCTGCATTTTACCTTGACAAGAGCCTATCTGAGGTTAATGCGGGCGGTATTGCTACTGCAGTCCAACACCACGGAAAGGTAACATGCTCTATATTCATTATGTTGGATTGACCTTAAAGCTCTTCATTTCAGTGCTGTATATTAATGTAATCCTCGTTTGGACAGACAATGGTGTATACATATACACATGCATATGCAACTATTATGTTGTAACTCAAAATGTGTGAAAATATTCTGTGATGATTAGTATGGCATTTTCCCATAGTTCAAATTGTTGAGAGTAAGCAATGCATTTCAACAATGGGTTTGTTCTAATATCAATCTTGATATCTCCTGAAAGCAGTACCCGGTATTTTCAACATATGATTTGGCTAATACTGCTAGTGAGGGCCTACATTTAGTTCTATGGCCAAGCAGAGGATTCATTTCATATCATGTGTCTCGGTTACGCTAGATTCAAAGGGCATGATCATGTGTATCTATTGTGCTGCGCCATCACATTGAAACTATTATATTTTGTGCAGGAGATGTCCTATAATAACTATCTAGATTTTGTGCTGCGCCATTTCATATCAGGAGATGTCCTATATTTTGTGCTGTGCCATTTCATATCATGTGTCTCGGTTACGCTAGATTCAAAGGGCATGATCATGTGTTATCTATTGTGCTGCGCCATCACGTTGAAACTATTATATTTTGTGCAGGAGATGTCCTATAATAACTATCTAGATGCTGATGCGGCTTGGAACTGTGTCTCGGAGTTCACAAATCCTACTTGCGTGGTGGTAAAGCATACAAACCCTTGCGGAGTAGCTTCTCGTGATGACATTTTAGAAGCATATAGGCTAGCAGTGCGAGCAGATCCAGTCAGTGCCTTTGGTGGCATTGTTGCCTTCAATGTTGATGTAGATGAAGTAATCTCTCTTCCAGAACTTGGCCCTTTTTTGTTTTTCTTAGTTCAGTGCGTCAGTTGTAAAGAGTACTGAGGCTCCATCCTCTGATTGCGTGCAACCTTTACAATGTTCACTGTTTTTGAAAATTGCAGTTGCTGGCCAAAGAGATTCGGGAATTCAGAAGCCCAACAGATGGTGAGACTCGGATGTTCTACGAAATTGTGATTGCACCCAAGTATACACCGAAGGGACTGGAGGTTCTACGTGGCAAATCAAAGACACTAAGAATTCTTGAGGCGAGGAAACATGAGAAAGGGAAGTTTTCTCTTAGACAAGTTGGTGGTGGGTGGTTAGTTCAAGAGCCTGATGATTTGACACCAGAAAATATTAAATTTAATGTTGTATCTGAGAAGAGACCGTCCGAAGATGAGCTCCATGATGCAGAGTTTGCATGGTTATGTGTGAAGCACGTGAAGAGTAATGCTATTGTAATCGCGAAGGTGAGTTCTTTTGATATCTTATCAAACCTTATCTCCATCGTTTCTCATCAGGTTTTCCCATTGTCCCTTGGTATTATATTGCATGTGAAATCTGATTCTAGCTATGCCACATTTGGCAGAACAAGTGCATGCTTGGGATGGGAAGTGGACAACCCAACCGTTTGGAGAGTTTGAGGATAGCACTGAAAAAAGCGGGAAAAGAAGTTGAAGGCGCTGCTTTAGCTAGTGATGCTTTCTTCCCATTTGGTAATTCTTCTGTCATTTTGAAATATAAGCTGTATGCTGTATTAGGTGCTTTACGCATACACATAAAAAGGAAAAGAAGTTAGTTGGATCTTTCTTTCATGTGTCATTTGACAAATTGTCATATCTATGTCGATCTGACTGCATCCGCTGTGTCCCACTTCGAGCAGGTTATTGTTCAATCCGGTTTGAGTAAAACACATGCTTCTGCATTCATGTATCATTTGAATAGATTTTCCAAGTATTTTTCAACATTGTTTGTCTGATTTTTTGTTCGGTACGATTATCTCACATGACTGAAGATTGCTTATGATTGTTTTCACCTTTCCCTTGACAGCATGGAAGGATGCCGTGGAAGAAGCATGTGAGAACAGGATCGGTGTAATCGCTGAGCCTGGTGGTAGCATCAGGGACAAGGATGCAATAGACTGCTGCAAGAAGTACGGGGTTTCCCTCGTTTTCACTGATGTCAGGCACTTCCGTCATTAAATCTGTGCCTGTAATAATTTGTGTTGAGATGAAGCAGCTTCACTGCGGCGCAGAGAAAGTTCTTTGGTTGTGTTGGCTGGATGAGAAGTGGTCGTTGTGGCATAGGAAGCTTCTCAAAGGTGTTGAAGCGACTACATATCATCATAAAAAAATTTTAGAACGGATATAAGTTATTTTAACTTTTTTGACATTATTTATGGATCATTTTTGTTGGCGCAATCTTGAAGATAATGTTCAGGTCGACTTTGTGGTTTGTTCCTGAGGAAATGCAACCAGAATCAGCAGCATGAAAGTCGTGATAGCCTGCATCCTGGAAAGACCATACACAATTCATACTACAAATCCGTCACCGGAAGAGCTCATCACATCACGAACCTTTGAACTTCTCCCAATGTGTTCGACCCTTGCATCTTTGCATGGAGGTAACATTCATAGCCGTAACTCTTGGGATTAGGCGAATGATCCGCAGTCTAAAGGTCCTTTTCTAGTGCGCATTTTTTCTCCCTCCTCTATTCACATATATGGGGTGATTAATCGATAAACTACATTTTGCCCATCCTTTCAGTGTTTCATTATAGTTTTCCCCGCAGAAGTGTTTGTCAAACACTTGACATCCCATTTTTAAAAAAAAAAATCATACATTTACATCCCCAATGAATGATTGTGGGTGTGTTAGGAATGGGAAAAGGTGTTTTGGGAATGGAAAAAGGTAAAAGTAGGAGTTGTTTTGTTGGGGTGTGCAGTGTATGAAATTATAAATGGAGTGTAAAACGTACATCAAAATTTTTTAAGAGGTCAAGTGAGTTGAAATTACATTAGAGATTTTAACTTAACTATCCCGGGATTAATTGCAGAATAGTTGTTGAACTTTTATATGTATACTTTAAATTCCACAGTTTTGATGATAAAAAAACTACATAATCCACAATGTGCCTTGGTATGTTTTGGGTGGATGTCTCCTTGTAGACTTTTATATGATAAAGCTTGTCATTTGTCAATAGAGTTACAACATAGAGCATATTGGGCAATTAAGAAAGTGAAAGTTATCTAGAAATATGCTTTTTCTTTTCAAATTATGAATGAGTCGAACCCATTTTTATTTTATTTTTACGGATTGATTCATTTTTCGAAAAAAAAATCATCCTTGGACTGATTTGTCCTTCAATTAAATAAAGTTTCCTAAATTGATGTCTCAATCAAATTCTTCCTTCCTTTCTTGCGCCTCAATTAAATCCCAATTTATCACATCCTAATTTTTCCTTCTACACTTGACGTTGGATTAAATAAGGGCACCTATCAAATCAATTCAATTGTAATTTCCTAACCCATCCCCAAGCACCATCACAGTCGTTACCCCGTCATCGTCACCGTCGTTGCCTTACCACCACCATCGTGCCCTTCTCCATTATCCCCAAATACCATCATTGTGATAAAGAAGATGGAGTGACCACAACAACATGCAAAACATTAAGCGAATAATAATTGGATCCTGGTGCTTTTGTACAATGTTGGTGGTGCGGGAGCTATTTCTGATTTGAAGATAAAGGGAAACAATGGAGGATGGATTTAGATGTCAAGAAACCGGAGAGTCAATTATTAGAGTAAAGGAAACTGGCAAGGCCAAAGCTTGTCGCTCTAGGTTACGACGACTGATGGTCGCACGATTGAGGTCGGAGAAAGGAGAAGGAGGGTCGGGGAAGGTGCACTTCGATCGTCGGACATGCGCACCAAGTCTATCCATATGCGTACTATATTATTGGGATGAGTGTTATGATTGAGTTTTCTGTGTACTGTTTGTAACAGAGCGTATTGTACATGTGCACTGTTTGTTCCGAGGACAAAGTTGTACTTCATTCCGATTCACTTTTTCTATCAGGAGGGGCACTGTTTTCGTCCTTAGACGTACTGTTTGGTGGTGACGGCTACGACGATGATGACGGCGGCGGATGCGCAACATTAGGTGAGAAAATTAGGTTAGGGTTTAGATATTATTTATATTTATTTCCTTTTAAGAATTGTTATTGATGTAATTAATTGGTGAAATATTCATTTTCTTTTTTGGATGAAAGGGTCATATTGGAGTTTTAATTCTTTAGTGATTGATTGGTAATTAATAAAATACAGTTGCTCCAATGGGTAATAAAATTCTTTTAATAACCACTTTTTCGTAATTGTCTCATTAAGAAATGCAATTTGAATTACAATGAAGCAGCAAAGAAGAGAAAATTACAATTGTAAGAACTGAAAGAGCTAAGAAAAGATGTAAATCTGAACTATGTGATTTACAAGGAAAGAAAAAAACAATATCACAATCAAAGGTTTTCAAGGAAGAATTTTAAGGTCGGTGATAAATTTTTGTATAGAGCATTCCCTGGAAAACTGAGATCCAGATGAGCAGGATCATTTGAAGTCGTCACGGTTTTTTACTACGATGCGGTGGACATACGAAGTCCAAACTTTGGAAAGGTGTTTAAAGTGAATGGTCATACGTTGAAATTATTTTATGAAGGATTTTGACCAATCATGGTGTGACCTAATCAGTTTTGTGAATGTCAATGCTGAAGAAAAACCATGAAAATTGATCGTCGAGCCAACGACGTTAAACAAGTGTGTTTTTTTGGAGGCAACCCAAGTATTTTTGAAATTTAAAATCAATCGGATGAATTTCTCAATAAACAGTACTGATTCAATTAGTGCATAGGAATAGGTTTTGGAACATTAAAATTAATATCATTTCGACCCCAAACACAATCAAACAGGAATACAAATCATCTAAAGTAGGGATTTATGAGATGCACATGGAATTTGAGACTAAAACTTCGCAAAATTTAAGTTTTTGAAAATTAGGCGTGAAAACAGCCCATGAAAACCTTAAAAAGTGGTGCCTTTGTCCTTCAACGTGCAAAACAAAAATGCCACTTTCACAGCCATGAAAATTTTCACGGGTGTGAAAAAAACTACCTAAGACAAAACAGAAACAACAAAAACCCCTCCAAAAATAATTTCAAATGCACATTAAATCACCCTAATCTCAATTCATCATCAAATTAAGTCAAATTTGTACCCAAATCGCATCAGCAAGTCCTCGGAAAGACGATTTCACTCATAAAAACATTGAATTCATCAATTTGAGGTATAAAACCCCAAACCCTAAGATCAAAATTTTGATAATTTTGATCAATATATGAGGTTTAATGGAGTTTGGGGATGATTTGAAGTTGATGGGATGTTGTTTGATGGTTGGAAAGTGTTGCAGTGTTGTATGGATGGGCGATGAAACGAATGTTTTATGCCGAAATTCTATCAAGACGTTGAATGAAAATACTGTTGTGATGGATAATGTCCATGTAAATTGTGACATTAGTGATCAAAATGAAGTGATAAAAGCATTGAGCATGATCTTAGAATGTTGAATGATCAAGTTATGAGAAAAATCGAATTTTTGTTCATAAATCGACAAAATTGATCTTTTTGATATTTCGATGATTGATTTGTTTCATATCTGTTTAATGGTGATTTTTTGATGTGAATGGTTGTGTTTTGATGTTATTGGAGGAGGAGATGTGATTTGAATAAATATAGGAACTGAAAGTGTGTTTCGGTCCGAGGAGAATGAGTTTTTGTGTTTGTTTTGGTGTTGCGGTGTTTGTTTTACAGAAATGGCATGAGGAGACTGAGGCTGATAAGGAACAACAAAAGAAGAAGTAGAAAACAACCACTGGTACTGGTCCCACCAAGGCTAAAGAATAGAAGAAGGGAAAAGCCAAGATCGAGGTTAAGATAAGAAAGAAATGGGAGCCACTTAAGAAGAAGGTTGTTGAATCGTTCAAGAGTCATGTTCAGGATGATGATGATATAGAGGATGACAGCAATGACGACAAAATGAAGATGATTGAGAAGAGGAAGCCTTTCCACTCTAGGAAAATCATCCTAGGCAAGTCTTTTGATAAAGAGTAGATGAACACACTGGACTGGATTGGATGGTTGATATATTGAATGCACAAGAATGGATGCTTGCTTTCTCCATCAATGGATACTATCATCCTTTAGCTATGAAGGAATTCTATCAAAATCTAATGGTGCAAAAACGAAAAAGAAAAAAAAAAAAAAGGAGATGAAGGAGGAGTTGAAATTGGTCCTAAGGAGTATGGTGAATAGAAGATCTATGAAGCTCACTTCAGAAATCATTGTTGACATACTAGAGATGCCAAATGTTTGGTTCGATGACTATGCCAATTTTTTATTTTTAGTTTTTTTGGCCACATATAGTTGATGTTGAGAAGTTAGATTTAGTGAAGAGGCTTGCACAAGATGAGAAAAATCCAAAGACAAGAAATGTTCCAATCAACGAGATGACTATGAAAGATAGGCTAATTCACAACTTGATGGTGAGAGTGATAATGCCAAGGGGATCAAAGAAGCATGAGGAACTGAAGATGGACATGACACCGTTGGAGTACAACCAAAGGGGTTGACAGATAAATCTACCCACTCTGATAATCTATCACATGGCCTGTAAGTCTTGGTATATCAAAGTGAGGCTAGAAGGGGGTTGAATATGTTAGTTAAAGGTTTTCCAAATAGCAAACTTGTTTCTTGAACTCTACTAAACTAATTCAATTGGCTCTACTGGATCACTGGAGTGTTCACTCTGCTTCTTTATCACGAGCTTGTAATCTCTTGGTTATGAGGAATTCCTTCTTCATGTTTTTATATATTGCTAATCAAATCAACAATGTAAAGCGAAGCAAGGAATGTGAAATGCACAGAGCTTTTATAGTGGTTCTGATAGTAGAGTTCAAATGAACTCTAAAGCATAAGTTAACTCTTCCCTTGGTAGTTAGTGTAACCAAGCCAAGTGGTATTTTACTACACGTGGTGTTTTTTGTTCACTCTTAACCCTGCTTACAGAGTGCACAAGTGGTACAATCTTTTACACTGAACACTTTTGTTGAGTCAAACCCATGACGTATAAAAATTGAGTGATAGACAAACTTTACTCTTAGAATGTCCTAGTATGCTTCAAGACCGAGATTCGTTTACTTGAAAAGTGAGCCTGCAATGGATGTGCAATAAGACTGATTCAGAAAAGAATGCAGCAAGGCTGATTCGGAGAGGAATGCAGTGAGGCAGAATCAAAAAGGAATGCAATAAGAGTGGCAGCATTAAGGTCATGAGTAAAGAAATAGTAAGACTTGGACATTTGGACTTCTACAGTAAGGAATGGTTTATCTTGGATTGCTTCTGTGTGAAAAGGATTGTTGCAGCAAGGGTGGAGGACAACAAGGATGAGTTCAACAGAAGGGTCCAGATGAAGTCAAGGTTCACGTGCTGCCTTTTGCACTAGGTCAGTGTCCTTTCCTGCATAAAAAATTAGAGGACACAGATTTGTGAATATGGTTCTAGGTTGGCATAAAGGTGATGTTTCAAAGAAAGGACGACTTCAACAACGACTAGAAACTTGGTATTATCTATAAATACAAAGGCAATGCCCAAGGTTTCATAAGTTTTGAATTTCTGAATCTCCTTTGCGTGAAAGAAAGACAAGTGCAGCAAGACTTCAAGTGAACTGTGTGAGAAATTGATAGATGAAGATCCGAGTTAGATATTTGAAAGTAAGATTCGAAGCAAGGATTGAATAGTACTACTATTAGTGATATGGAAAAGATAAATAACATACAAGTGCACACAATCGTATCAAGTAATATATCAATGAGTACAGAACCGTTTCCACAGAGACTCAATTTTAGTGGCCCAAAATTATCTAGCCTAAGTGTGGTATTGAATTGGTTTGATAAAGAATGTTGACTAATAGCAATTAACTAAATTTAAAATGTGAAAGCAAATGACCAACGTTGCTTAACACTTGAGAAAAGATCAATGGATTTAAGAGTTTATGGTTCTAATTTCATCAACACTTGAAACAAGATTTAATTGTTATCACTTAATTAGATCAATGGTCGAGATCCCTAACCTATTCAATAGTCCCTCTGGAGATCTAGAGAAAGTTTTCCTAACATTGAACTCATCATATCTCTGTGTGAATTGCAAACATTAAGAAATCATTAAGTTTTTTGGACTCCAATGTAATGACTACGAATATCATGCATACAACATCTCTGTCACACATTTAATCCAAGGTATTTGAACGATCTAAACCCTAATTTCTCTCTCGAGATAACTAAGATTCATAGTTCAATCATGTGATGGCCAATGACACAAAGCATTAAGAACAATAGCAAATACTCAACCAAAAGGAATAATAGAAAAGGTCAAACGATATAATAAAAATCGAATCTTTACAAGCATTGACTGTATCGTAGCTCTAGATAGAGAAGATTAGTTCATGACTCTAGAATTGAACACCAACAAAGAGAAATAGAACATAGATAAGAAGGAAATAGAAACTCCTCTAAGCAAAAAATCAACTCTCATCGTCCTCCAATCTGATGGATTTCGTCTTCTCGATCTCGATCTTCTTAATCCCCTTTGAGAGTTATGCGAAACTAGGATTTTAATTTCTCAGAAGATATCTCATAGAAAAACAACGTAGTCTCCCAAAAACTAAAAATCTAGAGTCTATAGATAGGCAAACCTAAAAGATATCCTAAAATTAAAATTGCAAAAACCAAATTCAGACATAATCCTAGACAATCTCGTAACGGCCATTGTGTTATAACACCCATCATGTTGCAAACACTTCATAATGTTGGAAGGAAAATCATCATGGTTTTCGTCACAAACGTCTCCACCGTAATCGCTAGGCCATTATAAACTCCGAATGCTTCACATAATATATTGTCATCGCGAACTCCTTCCATATATGTGACTGTCCATCATCGATTTCTTTGAATTTCTAGCTCCAAGCTCTCCAATCATTTCATGCACATCAACACATACTCGAGGTAGACATCAAATCAAATTGATAAAATACAACCTTAAACTAGTGCGATAAATACAAAATATCAATCAAAATAGAGAGTTATAATCTATAAAAACAAGTGTATTTTATGCCCTTAACAGTTAGACAAACGATTGCAAAACACTGTTTCGAGCCCTGTTAAGGAGAAGAAAAGATCTTGTAATTGATTTGTATTGTCATTTACATACTCTAAGATGATAGGTTGATTGTAAGCTTAAAACAATCACATGTATTACTATTCTCTTAACATATTACATTGATAGTCAAGGGAAGACTGGACTAAGGGATATAGCCGTATTTTAGGCTGACCATGAATACATTCATACACCCCCTGAACTCTGAAGCACGTCAAGGGAGAAACAATAGCCCAAAGTTTGTTCTTAATAAGGACCAATGCCTTCCAAAGGCAGGAATCCAGCATTTTCATGGCATTGTCTAAGAGAGATATGTTTTAAATGGTAGGCATGTACCCAATGAACCCAAAGCCTGTCATCTTTCATTTGGATAGCCTAAATTTGCTTGCACAACAAGGCTTCATTCCAATAAGCAAGATGTCTAATTCCAAAGCCACCACATTTGAGAGGTTGAAAGATCTGATCCCAAGACACAAGAGCACGCTGCTTATTCAAGGCATTTCTTGTCCATAAATAAGCACGAATGATACTTCCAATTTCATCAACCACACCAATTGGAAAAGGGAGCATTTGACTCCAATATACTTGGATGCTGATCAGTACAGATTTGACTAGAAGCAGCCTTATAGAATAGCTCAACAACTTAGCCTCCCAACTCAGTATTCGACACATATTACGATCAATAAGAGGTTTATACTGGCTCAAGATCAACCTCTTCGAAGCAAGAGGAATACCGAGGAAACGGACAGACCATTTTCCAAGATTACACTACAATATACTTGCAAGCTTCGTACTGTCATCAACAGATAAACCACCACAAAAAGCGTAGTTTTTCTCTTATTCATACACAGACCTGAAGCAGCAACAAAATGTTCCAAAGTTCTCTTAATAGCCTCAATAGAACACACAGAACCCTTAGAAAAGATGATGAGATCATCTGCAAAACACAATTGAACAAGCTGAACTCATTTACATTGCTCAAAGTTCTGAGATATGGCCATCAATCGCATTGCTCTAGAGCGATACTCCATTACTAATACGAAGAGAAGAGGAGCCTTAGGGTCGCCTGCCTCAACCCCCTTGCTCCTTTTAAATAACCACAGACAGAGACATTAATAAGCAAAAAGAATAAAGAGGAAGTAAGGCAAAGCATAATCCACTGCAAAAAACGAAGATGGAAGCCAAAGTGGTGCAGGACATCTTCCAGAAAAATTCATATAACTGAGTCATATGCCTTCTGAAGGTCAACTTTGAGCATGCAACGAGGAAAGATATGCTTTCTATCATAACCATGAATAAATTCTTGGCATAACATAACGTTGTCAATAATATTTCTTCCTTTAACAAAAGCAGCTTGGGAATCATGCACCAACCAAGGAAGGACAACCTCCAGCCTCATGCACAAAAGCTTAGATAATATAGAACAACATGAGATAGACCTATATTCAGTGACCTTAGAGGCATGCTCAGGCTTAGGATTAAGGTTGACAAGCGTGGCATTTATTTAACCCATCATCTACCCTCTCTCGAAAAAATCATTCACACTTCAATAACGTCAGCATCTATGATATACCAACACTTCTTGAAGAAGCAGGCTGTATAACCATTGGGCCTAGGGGTCTTTTGATCGTCAATGCCGAAGAAAGCTTGCTTAATTTCATTAGGACTAAAGGCAAGGAGCAATTGGTCTGCTTGCTCAAAAGAAAGGATAGTACCTTGATCAATGTTATCAGGGTCAATAGCCTCAGTGGAGCTGGGAGAGGAACCAAATAGTTGTTGATACTAACCCAAAAAGGCATCCTGAATGATACTATGCTCAATAGCTCTGCTTCCATCCTCAAGTTCTATACTGATGATCGTATTCCTCCTTCTTCGAGCTTTAATTAGAGCATAAAAATACTTGTTACTTCTATCAACATTAGCATTCCGTAAGGACTTAGTTTGTTGTCTAAGGAAATCCTCCTCAGTAGCAGCTAAAGAATTCACTTCAGCTAGAAGATTAAGCATAGATGATCTACCAACTTCAGAGAAATTGAGACTCAAGGCTTGCTGAGCTTCCTCTAGTTGCACTCTGGCATCATGACGTCTAGATGACATATTGGACGAAGATTGTCTATGCAGCTGCTTCAGGTTTGATTTCAGAAATGAGAGCTTTTGAGTAATTCTGTACATCTCGAGACCAAGCTTCACAAACCAGGTCAAGAAATTTAGGGTCACGAGTCCACAAATTAAGAAATTTGAAGGAATGACATGGTGGAGAAGAGGCAATTTGCAACTGAACTATTGTAGGGCTATGATCTGAGACATCAGCCTATGGAAGGAAAGCTTCCGACCTCTCCTACTTATCCAGAAATACAGGATTGCATATAACTCTATCCAACTTTGCTTTGATCCAAGTTTTTTCACCTTGGTGATTATACCAAGTGAAGAAACAACCTGAACTTCTCAAGTCAGATAGTCCAGAGGACATCATACAAGCAACAAAATCAGAGCAAGCAGAGATATCTATATCATCATATTTAGCTTTTTCGTCCTCCTTAAGGTAAGCAATACAATCCCCCATAAGAAGCCAAGGTTCATCAATCCCATCACCAAACCGCTGAATCTCTTGCCACAACTTCAACCTATGAGATTTTGTATTACAGCCATAGACAAAGGAAATCACCAAAGAATCAAAAGAGACAAGGCTCTTAACTTTGCAATACAGAATTTGATCCATACCCCCTAGATAGGACACATCCCATCTAAGTTCATTCTAAGCACACCAGATACGCCCATTCGAAGCATAATAATAATTATTCAAACACCTCCAACCTCTAAAACGACTGAGCAATACGAAAAAATTTCTGGGCTTTAACTCTAGTCTCAACAATACCAAGGATATCAATCTTATTCTTAGCTATAAGAAGCTTTATTGTATTTTATTTTTCTGACCTATAAAGGCTTCTAATGTTTCAGGCTGCAAACATCAAATGACAGCACCAATACGATCCACAACTCCTTGTAAAATTGCCTCCAACTATATAGTCAGAGTAGAGACCTGACCAGGTGATGTTACCAAGGAGGAGGATGTAACATAACCTCTTTCTTATCAGTACCATACACAGTTGAAGGGATCTTAGCATGGGCTTGCTTAACTATCTTCAAGGAAATTTGGCGAGGAGGAGGCTTAACAGCGTTTTCATCTGGTATCCCTTCCAGGGGAACATGAATAGGAAGCTCAATATAAGGCTTCACTTTATCACTCTCATTCTTCCCTTTGACCACCCACACTTGCTTCAACTTGGGTTTAGATCTGCATTGCAAAGTCCTATGTCCCCATTCCCTACAAGTATGACACATCACAGGAAGCCATTCATACTCAACTCGTTGCTTAATAGAGTCACCAGAAGGCCCAATGAGTTCAAACTCCTCAATAATATCTTGAGTAACATCAACATCAAGGATATTCTCTTGTCCGTAATTAGCTGATCTATTACATACACCCCCACTTAAAGAATGCAACGTCCTCGTTGCGACTTCAAGTACGACCACAGAGCCCCAGAACCTTCCCTTCGCTAGGCGACCGCTTGGCCCCTCAGACCAACACTAGTCTTTTCAGTGCGCTTTGACTTCACTCGCGTACGTTCTGGGAAACTTCCCAGGAGGTTACCCATCCCAACATTACTCCACGTTAAGCACGCTTAACTGCGGAGTTCTAAAGTGATGGGCTACCGAAAAGGAAGGTGCACCTTGTTGGTATAGGTAGTACAATCAAGCCATTTAAGCATTTCCTTGGAGTATTACATACACCCCCACTTAAAGAACGCAACGTCCTCGTTGCGACTTCAAGCATGACATACAGCCCCAAAATCTTCCCCCGCTAGGTGATTGACATGGACCTCTTGTCCACAGGTCCAGCACGCGGTTGCAGGGTTGCTCTGATACCATACTGTAACGCCCCGGCCAAATCCTTGCTACCGGATCGTCACCAAGAACCGCTCGTCAGGCTGATAACTGGCCCCACAGACCAACACTAGTCCTTTCAGTGCACTTTGTCCTTACTCACGCACGTCCTGGAAAACTTTCCAGGAGGTCACCCATCTCAGCATTACTCCACGTTAAGCATGCTTAACTGTGGAGTTCTAAAGTGATAGGCTATAGAAAAGAAAGGTGCACCTTGTTGGTATAGATAGTACAATCAAACCATTTAAGCATTTTCTTGGGGTATTACAGAGATGCACCAAATGTATCCACACAGGAAAACAAAAGGAACCAACATTGCTAAAGTAAGATTTCGCATTATTGCAGTAAGTTTAAAACAACCTTGTTATCTAACTAACCTTTGATAGTTTGACAGTAAAAATTTGAAAAAAAGGATTGTTTATCCCCCCTCTAGTTTCATAGCAAGCTATATTGGGTCTTTCAACCTTCCTTGGCGAGGTACTTTCAAGTTCACCAGATCTCTTTCCTAATCAATTAGCCTCAAACAGACCCCTCCTTCAAGTGTTTGTGAGCCTCTCATACTTTGTTGCAGCATTGCCTTTAAAAGTGCTACAACGATTACAATAATATAGCCTAGAGGGGGAAGGTGAGGTAAATAGGCTATCTGATCAATATCCGATTCTTATTCGAAATCTTCAACCGAATACAGCGGAATAATAAAGTTGTAGTTCTAACTAATAGTTCTTGATTCGATTATTGGTTGTTGAATGAACACAAAAATTCAATCAGCAAGAAATGTAAAATGGACACCAGATATAACGTGGGAAACCCTAGTTTAGGGAGAAAAACCCATGGAACAGCACAGCGAATCCACTCCACAAAATGGATTACAAAAGGTTTTCAGGTTCACCTTTCAACCTCCGAGTTTTCCTGGATCACTCAGCAAATCTTGGTACCACACCAAACCAAGATTACAACTGATTTACAAGAGGTTTTCAAGTTCAGCTCTCAACCTCTGAGTCTTTTGGATCACTCAACGAACCGTATCAACAAAGAAACTACGGAGAATGTAGAAATCTCCAAAGATGAAATCCAATCAATCGAAGATGATGATGAATTTTAGAAAATCCCCAATTATAGAAGTCACTTCTTCGCAGGGGAACCGAAAATGGATGGTTCTTGAATCTTGAAGCTTGCAGTTGAGATGAATTCGCAAAGAGAGTATATGCGCTGAAGAATGAATGAATTAAAAATCCCAACTGACACCTCCATCCGCTTTTTATAGATCCTGGATGCCGTGAAAAAGATGAAACAGGTTGTACAGACATTCAGATCTTAAGATTCTCATCTGTCTTCCCACCAGACCTTGATGAAGTCTATTGAATTCGTCCATGGAAAAACCACAGTCTGATGTAGTGTCGATGTCTGTTAGCCTTTGTCTGTTCCAATCACAGAAGTCTGTTTAAACTCCTTTGGTCCAACACTGCAGTCTATTGAATCTCTTTAACCCAGAAGTTTGTTATCACAAATCATAGTCTTCTGATATTCTTCAGGACTTTGCTAAGCATATGCCATAGAACTCTGAAACACTGTAATCAGAACAGTCTTTCCAGAATACAGACATATAATAAACTTCCCAATCTTCATCTGAGCATTGTTCCCTGAGCACTGAAACTCTGATACCCTGAATTCTTCTCAGCCAGTTTGATTTACGAAATCCTTTTTCCTTCAGAACCCTGACTTTCTCAAGCACTTCCTATGACAATCAGATGATATAGAGTCTAATAACAGATAATATGCATAGAACATAAACAAGTATTTTGACACAACAAATCATAAATAGTGACAAACAAAGTAATAAAAGCATAAAGTTTGATTCACCTCTTCAGCCTTTCAGTTTGCTTGATTTCTTTCACAGCAAAGTTCACACTTATAGGTATAAGTTCATATCAACTACTTCTTAATGAAGTATTTCTTAAACAGTTGCCCTTTGTCAGCATATGGACCATCATCTTTTTCATCCCTTCTTCTATTTTCTCCACAGGGATCTCATCTGGTACTATGCCATCTTCATTCAGACCAAGTAATTCTGCAAAGTCCTTGACAATCCAGATGACCTCGTTTCCTCTAATCACTATGATAATTTGATGGTCGTCATCATTCACCTTTGCTGAGTCCCAGAACTCCTTCACCTCACGAACCAATATCCTTATGTCTTCCCCAAAAGTACTTGCAGGCGTACATCAATTAGAATTTGGGTGATCTCTTTAATCCCCTCTGAATAGTAAGCCGCTTCTTTAAACAACAAGACATTCCTGTATAGAGTTCAGAAGTCTTAGAACCTTTCTAAGACATTCGATCAGATAAAAATGAAACTGTGTAATATAAAGTAAATTATCAAAAGTGAGGAAGAATTAACACTAGAATCAAAGTAAGTAACTACTTCCTTCTTCGATTTTGAGACTCAGATCACTTGCAGCGTATGCTTGAGAGTGCTAGGGTTTGTCTGCAGAGTGTGCAAGAGAGAGTGTGAGAGAGTTTCAGAAGAGAATGAGTGTAAAGTATGAAAATTTCGCTAAGACATGTGTATTTATAGGCAGGATAAAGTAACTGACATTCGTGCTATATATTTCTCATAATAAAATTATGACCTTGGAATTTGAAAAGACAATTTTACAAGTCATCAGTAGAGTGCTACCTTACTTTGCTGTGTTATCCAGCAGTGTGACTATATGTTACTCTGCAAATATCTATAATTCATACTCTGTCATTCTCAATTCTCCTCTAAAATGAACAAACTTTCTCTCATCAAGTGGTTTTGTGAAAATATCAACTACTTGTTTATCAATGGAGATAAATTAGAGTCTGAAATTTTTCTTTTGAATATGATCCCTTATAAAATGATATCTGATGTCTATGTGCTTTGTTCTGGAGTGAAACACTGGATTATTTGAAATGGCTATTGTTGAGATAGTGTCACAATAAATAGGAGTACTAGAGATAGGTATACCATAGTCAAGAAATTGTGACCTCATCCAAAAGATCTATGCTACATAAGTCCTTGTTACTACATATTCACCCTCAGCCGTACACGTTGACATAGTGATCTTGTAATGAAACGAGAAAATAAATATATTAATTATATTAATTATTATGTAAGGATGCGAATGCTGGAGAAGAATGCACAACTCAAATACAAACGCGCGCTAGAACTAAAAAAATTAGTGTCTCAAAATCACATGTTAATTTAAGATATGAACTCGTAAGAAAATACTGAAAATTTTGATATATTTATTTCTATGATCAGAGAACATATTTTTATCAAACATAAATTCTAAAAATATCATAATTCCAAATTATCCTAATCTAACCAATCAGAACACGTCACGCCGGCACCACATCCTCTTCCCCCCTATCCTTTTCCTTCCTCCCTGGGTTTTTCCCCGATCTCCCCCATCTCTCACCTGCACCCAACCTTCCCGTCGTCGCTAAACCTGTCACCCACCACTGCCAGGCCTCCGCCCCCACCAACCACCACCGCTAACTCCTCGCCCACCTTTCTGTTTTTCCCCCCACGACCTCTCCTTTTCCCCTTCCTCTCCCTCGTAACCACCAACCTCTCCACTAAACCTGCTGCCTAGGCCACCACCTATCGCCCACTGCCGTCGTGTCATCGCTGTGCCACTACCCCCAGACCGACCAGCCCATCCACTCCTTTCCCTTTCTTTTTCCCCACAGCTACCCCACCACTAATCACTGCCAAAACTCCTGCCCACAGCCACCAACCTCCACCGCCAGCCATTGCCATCGGCTGCCCACCACCACCACTCCCTGCCTGTCAACCGTCGCAACGCAACTGGACACCACCAGCAGCCACCGCAGCTCACCAACTGGTATCCCCCAAGAGCCATCGGAGAACAGTCCGACGAACACCCTCAGTCAAACTGCGGCCCGACTGCGAGCCCGACAGTGTGAAGTTTCGATTCTTGGGTTTTGACGCGATTTAGGATTTTCACGCATCAAAAGTAACCCAACCTCTCAAATTTCCCATGGTGTAAACTGAGACGTGTTATATGTGCAAGTGCTTGAGATTTATGGTGAAGGTTTGCTGAGAATCTGATTTCTGGGATGTTGTAATGTGGATTGTGTTTGTTGTGGAACGAAGATCCGTGGGTTGCGGTGAGTGTGAGGATGGGGATAATGTACGGGTGTTCGAATGATTAAGGGTGATTATTGCTGGATTAACGATCTAAATAATGGTTATGCGATAGACGTAAACTAGAGATGAACAGGCCATATAGTAAATGAAATACGTCATATAAGGGACTAATCATAATTATGAAAATAAGAATGGTGAGAGTTAACATATGTAATTTAACATCTCTAAGGAATTGAGCTTCATGGGATTGTTATATTGTTGCTAGCGATGAATTCGATGGGGTACTGACGTGCAGGTTATTGCTGAGGGAGGAAGAAGGTTAGTTTCTTCTTTTTCGAGTGTGGTCGCATTTGATAAGGGGCGGATACCCCTTCCATGATTCTACGGCCGCATTTGATAAGGGACGGATATCCCTTCCATGATTCTGTGGTCGCATTGGATAAGGGCCGGGAACCTCTTCTATGATTCTGTGGTCGTATTTGATAAGGGGCGGATACCCCTTTCAGGATTTTGTGGTCGCATTGGATAAGGGACGGGAACCCCTTATATGACTTGGTGGTCGCATTGGGAAAAAGAGGAGAGGAAAAGTCCCCTTTTCTTTTCTATGTGGTGGGGTCAAAATTCAAAAGTGGAAGGCGATACTATTATAGCACGTGCTGCAGGGACCTCAATTAATATTATCAATGAAACATGACGGGATAGGTCGACGTAGGGACGTAAATAAGTGAATATTAAAATAAAAGAGTGATAAAAAAATTATGGCCTAAAAATAATAATGATAACAAAAAAGGGATTTTAATTTACTGTCAGACGTGACGTGCTATAGCAGGTGCCAGGGTTATAGTATGTGATGTCTAGCCATGGCAGTACCTGGGGTCTACTGAGCAAATCTTTTACTTAGGGTTTCTTGTTTGTTTTGTTTTGTTGCTTGTTTTGGATCAGGTGAGGATGGCGAAGTATCCGAGTAGCTGCACCGGGATGATGTTCTCTTGTATAATATATACTATTTAGAATGTGTGGAAGTACTTTGAGCCTTAAGGCCACACTATGGATTGTAATAATTGATTGTTGCGCTCTGTTATTACTTGGGTGTGGTATTAATGATTGTATAATAATCTATATAGGACGTATATCAGTGGACTGAGTTGTATATGATGAGATGTATTTATAATTGCTTCCTCTTATGTTCTCTTATGTAAACCCTGTTACGAATTTATCTTGCTATGGATTCCTATCTATAGCGGCAATGATGTCACGTGCTTATAAGCTAGATATTGGCCATGGCATTACAAGTCTGCTTCTTGTTAAATCACGATACCCCCCAAAAATTGACATGAACCACTTGTACTTTTCCTGTCTATCGTATACCCAACAAAGTCAACATGAAAAAATCCAACAAGATTTAAAATCTGAATCTTTAGGACACCACAACCTTAAGTTATGAGTAACCTTGGGATACTCCGGATTCTCTTAACAATAGAGTAATGCGATTTCTTAGGATCATATTGAAATCTAAAACATACACATACGATAAACATAATATTTGGTATGTTGGCTGTAATATACAATAAGGATCCTGTGATGTCTTTGTATAAAGTTGCACTTATAGACTTTCCTTTTTCATCCTTTTCTAAATTACGAGTAGTGCTTATAAGAGTTGTCATTGTACTAGCATTCTCTAGTCCAAACTTCTTTATCATATTACTCCAACACTTTGATTGATTTAGAAAGATCCTTTTTGAGCTCTGTTGTACTTGCAAACCTAGAAATACTTGTGCTCACAATAAGACTCATCTAAAACTTAATAAGACTCATCTGAAACTTAGATTTCATGAGATAAACAAACTCATCCCATAGTATATCACCAGTAGAGCCAAAGATAATATTATTTACATTGATCTGTACCAATAAATCATTTTTACCACTTTTCTTCAGGAATTGTGTCTACTTTTCCTTTAGAGAAGTCATTTTCTGATAGATATGTAGATAAAGTATCATACCATGTTCTTAGTGTCTGTTTCAATCCAGAAAGTGCCTTATCTAATCTGTAAACATAATCAGGATATTCATGATCCTCAAACCTTGTTGGTTGTTAAACATACACTTTCTCTTAAAGTTCACCATTTAAAAATGCACTTTCTACATCTATTTGGTGTACTTTGAATCCTCAAGAAGCCGCATAGGCCAAAAACATGCTAATTGCTTTCAGTCTAGTTACTGGTGCAAAAGTTTCATCATAGTCTATTCCTTTTTCCTGTCAATAATCCTTAGCTACTAGTCTAGCCTCATTTCTTATGATAATACCTTTTTTTATAACTCTTGTTTCTAAATACCCATTTCACTCCTATAATAGGATCATCATTGAGTCTAAGAACAAGTCTTTATAGCTCATTTCTCTTGAATTCATTTAAATTTTCCTACATTGCTTGAATCCAAAAAGGACATTTTAGTGCTTCCTTAGGCCTTTTGGGCTCCATTTCTGAGAGAAAGCATACGGATAGAAACTCTAGAGTTGTTCCCCTTCAAGTCTTTACTAGCTCATCCATATTCCTAATGATGTTTTGTGTTGGATGATCATCAGTCCAGTGATGCTTCTTCTTTCCAAAATCAGTAAGATTCATATCTTTTAGTTGTATTCTAACATTCTCTAGATCCTCTTCTTCTTGCTCCTCTGCTGATCCGGGCTCTACTATGTTTCCATCTTTTGATACATGATCATTTTCTTCCAAGGATTTATCACAATCACTTGGACAATAGACAAATTCTTTATCGAAAATATTAGCCTCCCTAGGTGCAATGTATTTCTCATCAAATATTTCATGCACAAAGTCCTCTATAACTTTGAATCTCTTGTTTAAAACCCTGAAGACCTTATTTTCAATAGAGTATCCTAAAAATATTCCCTTATAAGCTTTTATTTCAAACTTAGATAGATGCCTTTTATCACTATTATGAATAAAGCACTTGTAGCCAACCACATGAAAGTATCATATATTAGACGCTCTGCCTTTCCATAATTCATAGGGAGTCCTTTTACACGCTTTGTGTATGAGAAATCTATTTTGAACTTAGCATACAGTATTTACAACTTCAACCAGTACAGCAAGGCCAGATTTGCATCTAACAGCATGGTTCTTGCAGCTTCAATCAGGGTTCCGTTCTTTCTCTCTGCAACACCGCTTTGTTGTGGTGTCCTAGGGGCTGAGAAATTATATCCTATGTCATGATCATCATAATACTGATCCATATCATACTGATCAAATTCTGTTCCATGGTCACTTCTAATAGCCATAATTTCTAGTCTCTTTTCATTTTACATTTGTCTAAGATACTACATAAGAATCCCTTATGTATCTTTCTTGCTGTGCAAAAAGAACATCCAAGTATACCTTGTGAAATCATTAATAATTACAAGAGTATAGTTTTTCTTCCTAATACTCTCAGTTGAAATAGGCCCAAATAGATCAATATGTAAGAGTTTTAATGGCCTAGGGGTTTTGGCTGCACCTATAACTTTGAGACTTGTTTCACTTTGTTCACCGTGCTGGCATAGTTCACATAGCCCATACTGGGAAATTTTGATCTTAGGTTGTACTTTGACCAATTTTCTAGAGAGTGTTTCACTCATTGTCTCAAAGTTAAGGTGTGTCATTCTTCTATGCCATAACCAGTTCACATCATTAGGATCATTTGTATAAAAATAATTTACTTCCTGTGTTATTGAACTAGTGAAATCAACTACATTCACATTTACTTCCTTTTTCTAACCAATTTAATTTGATCATCGTCTCCATCCTTCAACTCACAAACATCCTTGGTGACTTATGAACAAAAGATTATCACATAATTTGATCATCGTCTCTATCCTTTCCTTTTCTTTGTCACATAATTGACTTATGGATAAAAGTTTCTGTTTAAGCCCTTTTACATGTGCCGCATGTCTAAAGATTAGAGAGTCAATACCTAAAGTTCTATAACCTTTGATCTATCCTGCTTTGTTGTCTCCAAAGATGATAGGGGGACCGTCCATCCTTTGCTATTCTGTCAGTAGAGCTTTATTTTTAGTCATGTTGAACATCCACTATTCAGGTACCAAATCTGTTCCTGATGCCTATATATAATTCATTCTGCTAAATAATTTGCTTTCTTGGGGTTTTTCCAGCAATCATATGACATGTGATCAAAGTTCCTACATGTATGACACTGCACTCTTACAATGGAATAGTATGGTTTTTAGTGAGGATTCCAGTGTATAACTCCTGGATAATCCCTATAAAAGGTTGAGATCCAGTAGTCTCTTCTGTCAATAGTAGAGTATTGACTCTGTTATCTTCTGTTTACTCTCTTTTATGAGGGATAAACATTAACAGAATAGGGAATCTTACTTTGTTGTCTTTTGACAGTTGGGATACTTAACTTCTCTTTCCCTTTTTCGCTTTTGGTTGAGACCTTTTAGAGGAATTGTCTTGTTCGGCCTTTAAAGACTTGTCATTCTCATCAAGAAACTGTAACCAAGTCCAGCTTTTCCTTTTCTAGTATGAGTGAGATGGATTCGTATTAACTCTTCAATCTTACCATTCCAAGGTTCTATTTTTGACTGAAGGGATGCCTTCTCCTTTGCAAGGTGTTCTACTCTGTCCTTGAGAACTTGATTCTCTTGGACAAGAGATCCATTTTTGTCCAGAAAACTAGCAAAGTCAGCATTTGACTCTTCTAGTTCAGAGATTCTATCAGCACAGTATCTGTGGCTTTCTTTGTTCTCTCACATTCTTCTGAAAGATTCCTAAACATTCTTTTCAGATGAATGTAGTCAGCTGAGATCTTTGCAAGTGCATCTCTAAGAGCTTCTATTGAGAGATCAGAGGTGTGAAAATTGAATATCATGTCAATCATTTCTCTGGTTTCTCTTGCAACCTTACTCCTAGCCATGAGACAGAGTTGAGCTTCCATGATTACCGCAGTTTTTGTTTCTTCCTCAAAATCATTCCATGTTTTTACAGCTAGAGCTTTCTGCTGCTTTCTATATTCCTCCTTTTCTGGTGTTTTCTTCCTCCTGAATCCATCTTTTGGAGGCGTCCTGTAATCAGTAGTAAAGTGTCTCAACTTGCGATAATTGAAACAAGCTGAATCCTGTTCTTTTCCTTTCTCCCTTGGTTGTTGTTCCTTTGTCAAAGTTTCTTCTCTTCTTGTTTCTCAGAATCCTTTTGAACTTTCTCCCTAGTAGAGTCATATCCTCATTTGGGTTTTCCTCTTCTAATTCTAATGAGTTGCACTCTGCTTTTGTTTCTTTTCTTTTAGGCTCTGCTGCCTTAAGAGCCATGTTCCATTTTTTTTCTTCTGCTTCCCTCTTCTCCGTAACATTTCTAGTTGATAGGTGTACAGAACTCCAAATAGTGTTGGTAGAGTGATGGTGCACAGGTTTCTGTACTCCCTCATAGCAGTAGACTTTGCACCCAACTCAAGAGTGAGACATCTCATGAACTTGAGATTTAAGACCTTTTGCTAGCATCACAGGTACATGGAGAAATCTTGATCAATGTAGCATATTCATCCCATAGTCATTTAATCTTGGTAAAATATGCTGAGACCCTTAGGTTTCCTTGTGTAATCTCACACAAATCTTTTTGAACCTGAAATATCGTAACACCATTTTCTTGACATCTGATGCAGTTTATCCCAGATCTCACATGTAGTTTGACAATAAACCACGCTTTTTTCAGCAATTTCATAGTTGACAGTGTAACGGCATGACATTTTTATAATTTATAAACACGTGACGTCACTGTCGGTACAAACAGATATCCATAACAAGATAATAGTTTGTATAGGGTCTACTGTCAAGAACAAAAGGAAGCATCAACTGATATAATTACATATCTCAATCTCCATATTATATAACACAACCACAGAACAACACAATCCAGACGCAGTTATCATACATTAGTCCAGCACTACAGGCAAACAGTAGAAGGTACGAAAAATCAATTATTACAATTCTCCATCATTTGGCCTTAAGGTCCAATTATTACGGAACAAGGTCTGCATTACAATAACAGGAGGGATCCATGCTTAGCTCACATCTACTCTGAAGCCTCTCCGTCTCCATCCGTACCTAATCATAGAGGAAATAACACCAAAGACAAAAGGAAACCCGTGAGCAAAGAATCGCTCAGTAGACCCCGAGTACTGCCAATGACATGACTGCACATGCTAAGACCCCAGCACATGTGTAGCTGTCGCTTGACAGTATATTAAAACCCCATTACCATCAATGTCATAATTTTCTCCTTTCGGCCCCCTTTTCATTTAATTGTTTCATCCGTGTTCTTACGCTTTTTAAATTTATTATCCCACTTTCGACCACCAGAGGATTAGGTCAACAAATAGTCTCGAATCAAATATGTAAGATACTTAATCAGTGGAGATTCCTTCCACTCCCAACATGAGATCACATCAGCGCATCGTCGATTGGCTCCCTACAAGCAACTGTCCAGCACCCGTGTTGCCAGGGGGGCTAAGTCCTGCCGCAACCTCGGGTCCCTGCAAACATTTTCCCAGCAACCCCTAGTGGCATACCTGCAAGCACTGTCCACCATGTAAGTCGCCAGGGCGAGCCCATGTCCCTGCACAACTTTCGAGTCCCTGCAAACTAGTGCCCAGTGCCTCGACAACCTCATCATATCCACCTAATGGAAAGCTAATCCTTCCCCTAACACATCAACGCATCATCGATTGGCTCGTTACAAGCATCTATCCAGCACCCGTGTTGCCAGGGGGGCTAAGTCCTGCCACAACCCCGAGTCCCTGCAAACATTTGCCCACCAACCCCTAGTGACATACCTGCAAGCACGGTCCAACATCTAAGTAGCCAGGGTGAGCCCATATCCCTACGCAACCTTCGAGTCCCATCAAACCTGTGCCCAGTGCCTCGACAATAATACTAAATCTCTATAAGGGACAATGAACCTCTCCTTCGTCCCGATATCATCCTCGTACGAGGTTAAACAGTTTAATTAATTAGAGCGTATGCCATTTCGTCGATTTATCAACTTGTCACTTGGTAAGTCCTCAAACGCCATCTCGTATGATTTATTCATCTCATAATTACCGAAA
>JAOVYX010014908.1:0-30142 GCA_035668315.1 Drosera spatulata | reverse complement strand
ATACACTCCTCCGCCCATTTCCATTTCCTTCTCTACTTCTGTATTTTGACGCCGAAAGGATGCCGATTTCTTTCCTTCTCGTACACGACAGCCGCCTCACCCACCATGATCTCTGTCTGCGCCCTTGACCCTCACCAGATTCAATCACCTCCTGCTCCATGTTCTTCTTCCTTCCCCTGCACTGTCTCCCTCACACAACAAACCAAACACCTCAACCACCGCTCTGCATCACAGCCACCACCTATACCACCACGATCATCACCATCCTACAGCTTGCCATCGATTTCCCCTTCGCGATCATCATCATCATACGCCCGAAGCAACACAACGGGAACAAACAGCCACAATCACCATCACCTCCTCGCCACCTTGGAACAGCAGCAGCCGCGCCAAGGACGAGAGCAACAACAACAACAGCTCGTCGAGTGATCATCAACGAGCTCTTGAGGTAACCTAACCCGAACCGAGGCATTTATATTCGTTATGATCTGGATTTTTGTTCGTATGCTTTCGGATCGCATATAAGCATGATACGTATATAAGCAAACAGAGTATATGTGGGTGTGCTGAGAACGAACGGAGTTGTGTGCGTCTGACGAAGAACAATGCAGCGATTGGCATTTCAAATCAGTCGCGACCGCGACTGGTCCAGGTCGTGCCCGAGACTCCTGTCCTGGCCAGAAATAAATCTGACGTTAATCCTAAAGCCTAATCGCATATGATGGATGTATAAACCTTTATGTATAGGAAGGAATATTAAATACCTTATGTGCAAACTATGTGTCGCTGTATTCGGGGCCGAGGGAAAGTTACTCTGTTATGATTTATGGGGACAAGCTGGAATTGCAACAAATTAAACTATGCACAACTATGTTTTTCAAATAAATTATTATGTTCATAAATATGAATGCAAGTGAATTATAATGTACGATGATATCAAATAAAATCATCATAACACGAGAATTGGAACGGGATTGGAATCACAATGCTTGGTGATACAAACAAACGAAATGCGAATCAACAACGAACGCATATTCAAACATAAAAATTGAACATGGTACAAATGTCATGGACTGTCAAGTCATCTGCCATATTTCTCGAAAGTATTATGGAGATCGAGCTCAGCACTGCCATCATCTCCCTTACTGAAACTGTTGGGAAGAAGGTCGTACTTGGTATCCCTTCTTGGTATCTATCGAATGTCAAGTAAAAGTCCTGCGGACTGAGTTCTAGCCAAATTCTTTGAGTCATCGTCACGGGTGAACTGAAACTAGCTAGGGAGCGTTGGACAGCCCCCATCCTCTTAACATGCATGCAGTGGCATTGAGGCCGGACGTGAGAGGGCCACTGGTGACTCTAGGGGAGAGGCCAAAATCTATCCCAATGCGAGATGACGAGCTCATTGGAAACACACTTTATCTACTTAAGTGTAAGACATGCGTACAATCCATGCAAGTACGCATTGAATCAACAGATTCTTGTAACCCGACTAACGACTGACGTGTCTTGTATTCCAAGTCTATTGAAATCTCTCGATTCATAGGCCCATAATAATAACGATGAATGCAAGAGACATGAATTCATACAAACACTCGCATATAATATGACGCACATATTTTCTACTAAAATACAAAAAATGTTTTATTGGTGCTCATCGATTCGTCATAGTCGGGGGAGTACCCTGTAAATATGAGACATATACTCTAGATTACTGAGTTTCATACTCACGCGTTATGTATTCCGTTTGTAGGTAAGTTATAGGACGAGCATGGAAGATTTTAGATGCCTCTTGTATTTTTAAGATGATGTAATGAAACTCATGAGATTATGAATATGTAATGTATGATGTGTACTGGTCGTGCCATTAAGCTGTGTAACATATTTGCTTCCGTACTGTTATATGAAATGAATATGTGTTTGCCCAGCATTATGGATCGAAGCATCACAGGTATTTTCCTTGACTCTGGATACCTCTAAATCCGTTTGGTTGTTTAGCCTAACTCCACGTGTCCCATGACGTGCAGCTCTGGGCATTACATGGACCCAGTTTGCTACATTATGATGTGACTTGATCCTGAGATTTCGATCCTAGATCCTGAAGTATTTGTGGTCTTTTGCTACCCATGTTTGTCCCAATTTTTTTATCCAGAACCTTCTGTAGTAGTCTGCATCCAGGTGATTTACATTGGCACTCCAACTGTGCTCCGCTGCTCTGCTACATGCTTCCCTATATTGCAACTCACTATCTTAGTTCTCAATCTAAACAATTAACTACAAACAAGTCCTACTCTAATGTTTAGTTCATCAATTTCTATACACTGGAGGGATTACACGTTCCTAATAGTTATAATATTGATAAATTATTATTCTAAGTAAATTACAATGAATTGTATATGTCTCCCTTTCACATATTAAGGAATGTTGTCAATGTCGTTAGCTATTAGTGAATCTTAAAAATTCATGAGAGAAATAGTCTCACTTTACAATCCTTTAAGAATATTATGCTATTGGTATATGAAAAATAAAGTGTGTGCTCTTATATTTGGAATTCCTCAAGATGTTGAGTTCTATATTAACTAGAATACTGGCCCGTACACTGTACGGGACAAGAAATCACAATATCAATAAATATTTCAAAATAATTGATTGATATATGTATCTATGACGTATAAAATATTTTGAATTTTTACGATGTAGTAAGTTCATAATGGATCATTTTGGGTAATTGTATATATAAATGATAATATATTCTAAATTATTTTTTGATTTTCAGGAATTTTTTTTAACTTTAGATTTTTTTTTTGTTTTTATTTTTCATTTTAATATTTTGTAATTTTTGTTTGAAAAGCTTTTTTTTTTTTTTTCATTTTGATATTTTATAAATTTTATCTTTTTTCCTATATGGTGGAGACGATGCAAGATTATGGCGATATTTTTATTCTTTAATTTATTTTTTCTATTATGTAGAATTTTTTTTTTAAGTAAAGATAGAATCATGATGAATAGATATGTGTTAGATTAAAATATTAGATGGTTTGTCATTTGCCATCGTAATGGTTCGACATAAAATTGGTTTGACACGGGAAAAAAATTGTGTAATTAGATATAGATCAGATGTTTTGTTCTATTAGTGATATATGATTACATCTACCTAAGAGGTAAATACATCTACCTATGTAATTGAATGAGATTTGATGAAATTAATGAATGTTATGCGATTTTGATGGAGAAAAAAATTGAATTGGATAAAGAAAGGTGAGGATGAAGATAGAAAAAAAATGATGATGGGTCCTGGAGCAATAAATATATGGTTGAATCTCCCAAAAATTTCTCTTGGTCAAAACCGATACAAGATTCTCAAAACAAAATTAATGATGGTGGGGTACAAAGTAAAATTAATGATCATTTTTAAAACTTTTTTTATTTATCAAAATCGATACAATCATTCATTGGGGCAAAATATACAAGATTTGTCAAATCGAATGCTAAATATGTATGAAAATTTTTTATGAGACAAAGTGTTATAAAATCATTGAGATAAAAATTAAATATATTTTATCTATTTTTAAAATAAGTGAATAAGAGCACAATAGCCTTGTGCAATCATACAAATCATTATCTTCCTAAGAACAAGTCCAATGGGACAAGACATAAAAAGTTATATTTTGATCATAAATAGTGCTATTTTGTTAAAATTTAACAAAGTTACTCCAATGAAAATTATGTTATAATTTATCTTTTTTGTAAATCAATACGGGATTAGAAGGATAAGTAGATGTTTGATGATTTTATGCCTTGTTTTAGATTTGTGCATCAAAATTGATAAATTGATATAAAATACATATTATTATTTTTTTTGTCATATATAGAATTTGATTTGACAAAAACCAAAATTTAGTATGTAAAAAAAATCATCATTAGAATATAATATTTTCAAGCTCTAGATAAATTTAAGCTATAATATTTATTTATTTATTATATGGGACATGCTCTAACAAAGCAGTAAGATAAATGAAAAAAAAAAAAAAAAACGTGTTATCCGTTCCACCATAAGGGTACAATGATATCCCGAAAATATCAGAAATCCTCCATGAGATCCAATGCTGTCTGTCCACGTCACCTTGAATAAAACAAATCATCTCACTGTCATCTCTTCGTACCAGAAGTCGCAATCAAGCAGAGCCTTGCCTCGCGTCTCTTCCCTCTTATGGCTTGTCAACTACCTGGGCAAAAGCACTCACTTTTGCCCCACTTTCTCGTTCCCTCAACACCCCTTCTATCTTCCTTTTCTCACTTGACATTTGGCATCGATCAATCTCTATTCAATACAGTAGGAAAAAACAGAAGAAGAGAAGAACCAAATATTAAGCAATGCGCAGCAAAAGCCGAGAGATATGGACACTCGACCACGAAACAGTATCTAGATCAACGAAGAAGTGATCCTCTGCAATGAAACGATCTGCCCGAAGAGCGAAAAACAAGATCAAGAAGCCCAAATTCCTGAGCCTCCGCCTCCAGCTCTCAAATCATCATGAAGCGATCACTCAACCAGCAGCTGCCACAACAACCACCCCTGAATCCATCACCTGCTGCTCAACGAGTCAGAAGAAGAACGTGAGTGATCACCAGTTCCCGTCACATCCGGAAAGGGACACCGCCGAACATGAGAGCATGGAGATCTATTTCGGAACGGCGGATGGCGGCTCCACAAGTCTACTATCCCTGCTCAATGCTGACCCTACCTCGGAGGAAGAAGAGAACTCGTCCGTGGTGGTGACAGCTGCCAGCAGGGAGGAGAGCGAGAAGAAGGAGAGCGACTGCAGCCTGCTGCTTCAGACAGCGTTGAGAAGCAGGGAAAGGGAGGCGAGTACTGCGAGTGAGGAAAAGTGGGTGTGTATTTCCGGGGCGGTGGAGCAGAAGGAAGAGGAGGTCTGTAGCTGCGAAGCCGAGCAAGAGCGAAGGTGGAAGGCGCGTGGTGGTAGACAGGGAGGTGGCGGCGGCGGCGGATGCGGTGGTGGTGCCGCGCTAGTGTTGAAGCTGGATTATGAGGAGGTGATCAATGCCTGGTGCGATAAAGGCCCGCTTTTTGTTGAAGCCGAGTCTACTCCGAGCTCTCGTGCTGTGCCTGATTTCTATGACGACTTCCTCTTCCGTGATGTAAGATTGTTACTTGCACCATCTTTCATTTTACACAAATGGCCTTTCTTTTATAATGTATGTATGGATCCCTTTTTGTTCGTAACTGTAACATTGCGTAACTATGTCCTGTTACTATGGCCAGTAACTAAACTGAACGCAGTCTTCTCATCAGCTTTGGCTCTTGGTTAGCGCTGATCTTTGCCTGTTACACAATCAAGAAAAAATCAAGAAAACCACAATCAAGAAAACCACCAAACAAAGAAAAAATCAAGAAAACCACCAAACAAAGAAAAAATCAAAATCACCAAACAAACAAGAAAACCACCCAACAAAGAAAAAATTAAAATCATAATAAATAAATAATCATTCGGTATTCTGGGAAATTTATGTCACCAATGATGTTTTTAACAAATTTTCTTTTGTAATTGGGTAATAGATATGAAATAAAATGAGGTGGGACGATTTCTTGGGGTTATGATTGTCAAAACAAACTAGAATTCTTCCTACAACTATTTACTAGAGTATTGATCTATACGCTGCATGGTAAAACATCATAATAAAAATTACAGCATTAAATTAAATTAAACATAATTATATTTATGTCATGTAAAAAATTTCAAATTAATGATCATCTTATGTAATCAACATAATCCGATTCGAATCATATAGTATGTTGAAAATATAATTTGATGATTTTTTGAAATAGTTAAACATTTACAGGTAAATTGATCCAAGATTTGAAACTATATATTATTATTTCTATGTATTGCTTATATTATATTATCCAAAATTCATTTTTAAGTAAATAATGAATGATAGAACACAAAAGGTTCATTCTCAAAATTGACTTATAAAATATGCTATTGATGATAATAGTTATGGTTAGATTGATATGACTCAAAAAATTCTAACATGATATAGAGGTCGATATGGTTAAATTGTTACTAAATTATAGTAGTATAAGATTTAATTTTTGATTTGTCTTTACAAAAATGATTATATAAAATTCATAAGATGAAATTACTTTTGTTTCATAATTTGTACCTTTGATGTTAATATTTTTCTTTAATACTTTTGATTTGATACTCGTTTTTAAAATTTAATTTTAACCGTTCAACTCGTAATCAAAAAATAGATATTTAATTGGTAAAGATTTTTTTTAAATTTAAATAAAACGAAATGTTATGTCATGTCGTCATGTAGTTTATCATCAAGATGATTTGTCATTTGAATATTTTGTGTAATTATATATATAATGCATTTCATTTTTTTCTGATTTGTTATTTAAAATAGAAAAATAATATGCTATGCTTTGCTCTTGTGGAAATATGGTTAATTGTGATGTGTGTATGATAAGAATCCTATTCGTTTTATCTCATAATAAATGAAACATTTTGTTATTTAAGTCGTCTCAAAATAAACGAAATGTTTCTTTATTTATAAATTTTTTTCCTTCACGTGCAACTCCCCACAAATGCTTAAACACTCTTCCACTATTACAGTGCATTATAATATCTCATCTTTCAACTGTTACAGTAAGTCTTGTTATGTTTTCATAAATCACAAGGATATTGTGGTAATTAAAGAGAAAAAAAATGAAAACCATAGCTAAATTCTCGATCCAACTTAAAAGTGTTTCATTTAATATACAATAGAGAGAGTAATTTTGTACTCCTCGAGTTTCATTAGTTAGGAGATGCTTATATAGCTCATTCTTTAGGGTCCGTCTGGAAAAAATTCAGGTATCCTATAGTTCGGGAAATGATTTAATGGAATAATATGCTTAATTGTGCAGCTGAACAGCAAGGAAGGGCAATTATGGGTTGTTCCTGAAAATAGTTTAGGCGGTCCGATTGAAGGTGGGAAAGGAGAAGGCAGAGAAGGATTGTCAAAGTGGCAAAGAGAAGCCAGCCTGTTGAGATACAAGGAGAAGAGGCAAAGCAGGCTTTTCTCTAAACGAATTCGATATGAAGTTCGGAAACTTAACGCAGAGAAGCGCCCTCGAGTCAAGGTATATTACTATCTTTAGCCTCAAATTATAATCGTTAATATTGTATGACTGATGATCAGATGAGGTATTGAGTGTTAGAAAACGAACAGAACAAGTACAGTAGTAAGGCAATGTTAAGCTTAATTGCTTCAAAGTCTTAGACATGTTTTACAAACTGAATTTCATACTAATTGAACACCACTTATTCAAGGTGTTATTCGGCCTTTATCGAGTGTAAGGCATCCAATCACCTTCAACAAATCAAAATTTAAGATCAATAGAAACACAAAACCTTGTTCATCATCCGAAAATTAGAAGGCTTCAACAATTTAAGCTTTGGGCCCTTGTGGACTTGAAGAATTGAATTAAAGAAATCCTTTTCTATCTTCTTTCTTTTTCTTTCTTTCTTATTCCCTACATGGTCGATATGGAGGCTACAGTTCACACATATGTTTATACTTCTTGCCTCTAATTGTAGCAAAATTCCTAGTAAACTAAAGGTGAGTTGTTGGCAATTAAAAGGTGATACCTATTTTTCTGAAGTAAAAACGATAAGAAACAGTTTATCAATAGTTTATGTCATCGTTCTTCTTACAATGTATTTTTCTCAAATGCTTCTTTTCCTTGCCTGTAGGGTCGATTTGTGAAGAGAAATGAAGTGAAGTGTTTGGGAAAGAAACACTTGTAAATGAACGAGTAATAACATCTTGTATTCTATGGTTATGCAACGATGTCCGTGTTTGATAGAAGCAGATTTCAAGTTTATGAAGATGTGAGCTGTGATCAACATTTGTTACCCAATACCAAGGATAGTCAAGATGCGTATTAATTTCGGAGTAAATTTTATTTTGGTCTTCTGGTTAGTTCAATACGTGACCATCCCTTGCATATATGCCAATCATTGTATTCAATCCAACAATTTATTTATATATGCTCCATTTTCAAAAGTCTTTCTATAACTTTTTCGCTGGACTCATGAGACTTCATATAGTTTTGAGAATATTGTGTACAGAACAAGGCACTTGTTCGTAAGATCACTCGCATCATTATTTCTATTTTCAAAATCAGAAAATTACACTATAATGTTTAAGAAAAGTTTCATTCATATATTAATATCCAAAATATTTCAAGACATATTTGAATATCCAATCATATTTTCATTTACGTCTAAATATTTAAAAATGCATAAAAGATACTTTCTTCGTCCAAGAAAGATTACAACATATACGTATTTTATATTATTCTCTACGCATGAATACAAGTCTCGTTTTCATATCAAATCATGTCTGATCGTTTCGCAATATATATTAAGTGAAAAATACGTAAATTGTATAAACATTGATGTTGTATGATAAATTTATAAAAAATTACGTTTAATCATCGTTATACACATATCAAATTTTATATAGATATACATACAAAATCAAAATATTATAATCTTTTTAAACCAAAAAGAATATTATTAACCCTCATCTAACTCATTTGACCTATTCATCTAGGACCACAATCATTGTCTCTTACACCCCCTATCAATTCAAACCCAATCCATTCACACAAAAACACACGCTTTCTCACAATGATTTCGATTTTGACCTCGGTCAACACCACTGTCCTCACCACCAATCCATCGTCCATGACGACTCACACAGAATGCGAGTAGAATCGGTGGCTTTGGATCTGTGCGGAGCCTTTCGTTGTCGGGGAAGGCAAAATTCCAACTTCTTTGTCACGATCAGTAAAATTTCGAGACGGGTTATCGAAAATCAACACGAATGAAACGAAAGAATAATGAACAAGCCACCAAAATCAGTACAAAGAAGCTCCAATCCTAGTTACCTCACCGCGCCGGATCAATCCTAATTGAGTCAATTGATCGACGAAACAAAAAAATGAAAGGCGCAATGGGCAGAAGGCGAAGATGGCTCGTGAGAAGAACGCGGAGAAAAATAAGCCCGCTAAAGGGACCTGGATGCTAATAAGAAGGCCATGAGTATCCAGTGCAAGGTCTGACATCCATATGCACTACTACTACGGAGGTGAAGTGCAGGGACCATGTCGAAGCGAAGCATCTTAGGTTGTACAGATTTGGTTTATGGTTAATTTGTTGGATCTGAGGGGATGATTTGATTTAGAATTGAGAATTTGTGTGTGGTTGAATTGTTTGGTTTTGTGTTAAGATACATTTGGATGGTGTTTGTGTTAATGCTTGAAGCGGAGAATGTGAGGATTCGTAGTTTGATGAGGTGAAGTTGTTTTTTTCTTTGTTATGTGATCATATTTGTTGAAGGGGTTGGAGTTATGTGATTCGTTGTTTTTGAGTGGTCGTTAATTCCATGGATGGAGGTCTGAATTGTTATTGTAATTGAGATGAAAGAGATGAGAGCGTTTTAAACAGCCAGGTTCAAATCTCACACCCATGCTTTTTCGTAATAGACGTATAGGGCAGTTCATGTATAAACAATTTACAATTCACGCGTAAATAATTTAAAGTTCACATCTAATAATATATAGTTTATTAAGTATTTTTATTCGGTTCACGATTTAATAGTAAACACATATTAATAACAGTCAATTCATATATAAGTAATATACAATTCACCTATTAAATATAATGCATGTGATAACTAATATAATTCATAATTTTAAAAGAGACAATGCAAAAGATCATATTTACCGTTTGTATCGACACAAGTATAGTTCATGGATGAAGAATTAGAAGGGGAGCGGCGATGGGAAGTTAGAGTTTTACCCATGGGACCCACTCATTACACAATATATCTCAATCTCCTCTTCATTAAACATTGGTCTGATTGTTATTTATGTAAATTTTATAATATTGATTTATAGTTAATTAATTCGTATCAATTTAATTATCCAAAAAAATCAAGATCGTATCCCAATAAATAATTAAATATTTCTGAGATTAAAATCTCAATTAAAATGTAAAATTTTTAATGTTATAATGTTACTCGTTCGTTATATTTAATCGCGTGTTCATTAAATATGTACTATACGTGTATTTTAAATAACGAAATTTAGCGGATATTATAGTTCACAGAGACAGTTCACACATGCATCAAATGAAGTTTATGTGCTTAAAGGAGTCAGACCACACATCCAGCTGAATTAGTTCACTCAATGAAAGGAGAAAACTCACAAATATACATAATACAATTTTCACCGATACAAAAAACGATAGTTTATATTTTACAGTTTATAGTTTATAGACATCAATGCCTAATACTAACTTATAGATTATTATTCTTATATAAATCATCAAATCGCTACATATTTATGATCCTTATAATTCATGTAATGGTTTTAGATCATAATATGATTTCGACATTCATGATTATGTGCAGTTCATATTGATCCCATTTCAATTCATATTAAAAATATTTCATATTTACGTTTTAATAATGCATAGTTCATATTGCTTACATTTCAAGTGAAAATTCACAATGTTAAAACTGGTGTCTTAAATGATATAACGTTGGATGAATATAAATATTTATTGTATGTCTAACTGTAATTCATACATATCCAGATCAATCGAGTTCGAATAGTATTGGAAAGAAGTGATTAAACGATTGTGATGCATAAGTTTGTCTTCTCATGAAACAAACCAACTATGAATGTAAAGTCTTTAGTTAGATTATATTAACTTTGTTGTCCCATAATTGAATTTGTATAGAACAATGTAATGTTTTAATATCTTAAAATGATATTCAAGTTTGAATATTGAAATTATCTTTCGTTTAATTACCTTTGCACACTTATTGTTGCACCATCGTTCAAATAGGATAAAAAAACTAACAGTTCAATTGTTTGAAGAATAACTGTTCACATAACCATAAAAAATAGTTCACATAGTCATAAAAACAGTTTATGTAGCATGATTTATAGTTCACATATCATTTATAGTTTACATAACATCATTTTCTAATCCCCGTTTCACGGAGTAACTCGATCAAACGAATATCTCTTCTTCCACTCACAAGTCACGGTCCATTTCTAATATCATAAATAATTTTCACAGCTTTCAAACCTTCAATAGTTCATGTCACACACATTTTTAATTAAGCTGACAATTCATTTACCAACAACAACAGTTTATTTAACAAAAAAAAAAAAAGTTTACCTAGCCATATCACCGATTCACACATTGTCTTTACAAGAACTCTTTGAATATATCCCAAGATCAACAATTCATGCAACTAAAACAACAGTTCACATTATCCTATATAACAGTTTACATATCAACATCAATCCGTCTTCAGTTTATGATTGTTCTTTAAATATGTGAAGTACTTATGCTGTAGGATGATTATCGTCGTGCGATACACAAATCCTTTGTAGTCCATCCTCACGTCCACATCTATATCCCCATCGTGTTTTGAGACACCTTCTATAAAAAAAAAAATTAGTGCATAAAAAAATTTAAAAAAATCACAAAAAATAGGTTCCTTAAAACCACAGTTCACTCGACAAAACAAGACAGTTGATAAAATAAAAAATACAGTTCACTAGACAGAATAATACAATTCATGAGTCTAAACCACACAAGTCACAATTCTAAACAACACAGTTCAGAAATTTAAACCATGCAGTTCACAAGAGCACACAACATAGTTCACATGACAAAATAACACAGTTCACCAATTAGCTTGCAAAACCTCTACAGATAAATTTTGTACCCATCAACTCTTAAAAAGATTCAATAATAATCAACGTTTTCATGAAATCTTATTCAAACTAATGAAATATCAGACCTTTTGATGAAAAAAGCTATAAATAAAAGTGAAATAAACAAAAAAAAATAAAAATAAAACAACGCAGACACAACCATTATTTCGAGCGTGAATTTCGAAAAAAAAAAAGACGCTAGGAAATGAACCGAAACCATCCGAATTAAGACCATCACAACCATCATTTCGTGTGAATCCAGAGGTTAGGAAATCCATAGTGCGAGACTGGCCATATCTACAACAGGTTGTACAAATTTCCAAGGCCATATCAACAATTTCTCATCAGTCTCTGACACAAAATCCAGAGCTTACACTGTGAATTGACAGATTGAAATATAGTGGAAGACTGACATACATATTGTCATGCGAGTTTTTATAAGACGGTCTGCATTTAGAAAGCCCAACTCAAATGGTGCGAGAAAGAATTTGTACCAGCTTAAAATCAGTTTCCTTATTTGCTTGCTTAGGTGAAACTGCAACAACTATCTCGGACTGCAAATATCCTGAGATGCATTCACCAGGCGAAATATTATGTAAATCCAACAAAAGAATTCTTACCTTCACATAAGGATTTAATTCACCACCGTACAAAAGGATCTAATTCTAATACCACTTTACCTTCACATACATTATATAAATCCAACAAGTAGCATTCTTACCATCCAAATCCACCAACACAAAACGTACAACAGCTCGCACTCCAAATCCACCATATCAAATCAACTGAGTCCAAAAACCAAATCGAGTTTATGGCAAGGGAAATTAGAGTAGTGCCACGACGAATTGGTACTTGAATTGATGAAGTTGGATTTTTAATACCAATCATTATGGATTGAATTGATGTTTGGATTGATTTGGTTCTATGACTTTGAATTGGTGGGTTGAGTCAATGACTTTCATTTTGGTTAATGGTTCAATGATGCTGAGTGGGGAAATGGAAGGTTTGGGTTAGGGTTTGAGTATGTCTCGGGTTAAAAATGAGTGTTCGGTTAGTTTAGAAAATATATCATTAGATTAAAATGACGATAATATTAATATTTTAGGTCTTTGGATATCAAAATATAATACAAAATGTGATTGGATATCTAAATATATCATAATGTATTAAAATATTAATTGAAACTACCTTAGGTACTTTAAAATAATAACCTCTTTTAAAATCTTCATTTCAAATAGGCCTTGTTTGATACACAGATGGTATTAGACAGAATTCATAATAAAGGAATTAATAATTATTTTGTTAGTAATCCTATGCAATAATTATCCCATGCAAACATTGATGCATCCAATTTGGTACGAGGAGGATTAAGTCACACAATCCATGTAGTAATCCACTATTTTGTTTGATATCCTTTTTTTTTTTTTGGGATTATTTTATCAAATTTTAGAATTGTCCTTGGTCTACCAGTTCAAAAAGAAAAAAAAAAAAAAGAGAAAAATGTATTTGACATTCCACATCAACACATCTTTTTACATGAACATAAATATGCCAACCATAACTTTATACTACACTGAAAAAAAAAAAAACAATTATAATCGTAAACTAAGTAATAAGATCCAACACTTATCTTGGGATTTTTTTGCTATAATTTAGAGTAAGTCTAAACATGAGCTAAAAATGGTGCTATTTCTATAATTTGACACCAAATGGAAAAAACAAGGCTCAAATCATGAGCTAAAACTGATATTAAAATAGAATTGAGTTATATTTGGTTCTATATTTGGCACCATTTAAACAAGTCCAATCCTGGAGTTCAAAAAAATATAGTTATTTTTTATAATTTGACACCAAAAAGTGCATTTGACATAATTATAAAACTGTCACTCCAATATGTAGTTCTATTTTACACCCGAAAGATTACAATTATAACTAATTTCATCACAATCACAACATTCTTAGCTCATTGGTTATGATTTAATAATTAAATAATAATTCATGATCTTTTTCATTAAATTTTCCACACGTTGTATGCTTTTCAACCTTTTTTTCAACTTTTTTTTTACTTAAATTTCTTATCTATATGTTTCATTATTTTTTCAACCATATATTTTCTCTAATTCTTGATTAACATAGTTAATTTATAACCAATTGGTAATTTTTTAAACATAAAAAAGCAAAAAAGTAGTTATCATTGATGACGTGGCAATGATAGGTGCACTTATAACTTGTGTCAAATATATAATCAAATATAACTCAGTTCTATTTTAGCAACAGTTTTAACTCATGATTGAAGCCCTGTTTTTTTTCATTTGGTGCTAAATTATAAAAATACCATCATTTTTAGTTCATGATTGTACTTATAAGTGCACTTATCCTTACCATGTCATCAATGATGTCTATTTTTTACTTTTCTCATGTTTAGAAAATTACCAATTGGTTACAAATTAACTATTCTAATCAAGAATTAGACAAAATATATAGTTGAAAAGTTAATGAAACATATACATAAGAAATTTAAGTAAAAAAAATAGTTGAAAAAAGATTGAAAAGCATATAATGTGTGAAAAATTTAATGAAAAAGATCATGAATTATTATTTAATTGTTAAATCGTAACCGATGAGTTAAGAATGTTGTGATCGTGATGAAATTAGTAATAATTGGAATCTTTGGGGTGTAAAATATAACCATACATTGGAGTGATAGTTCTATAATTGATGCCAAATATATTTTTTGATGTCAAATTATAAAAATAACTACACTTATTTTAGTACCAAGATTGGACTTGCTCTTAGTGTAGGGTAACAACCAAGGACATAACATTTTTGTTGATATTATGTCTCAATTCATCATCTGCATGCTCATTCTTCCCTGGCGTGCTGCCACCACTTTAGTCACGCTAGTGGCTCAAGTTGTCTCCTCCCTTAAATGCAAAAGACATCTTCTTTGGCTTCTTCGGGACAAGTTTTGCCCTATAAAACCACGGTGTGTTTTATGCTATTTGTGCATTGTTTCTTAAAGGGGAGTTAGAGCATAGATAGAGAATTGACAAAGGAGCTCTTTTGGTGTTTTAATCTACTAAACACATTAGTCTGAGAGGAATTTGTAAAGTGAGGAGTCTTTACCTACTCAATTTCCTTAGGTGGAGTTCTCGATGATCGGATACCTTATTTGTAATTTCTCGATTGATTAGTGGATTTCTTCGTCAGTGACAATCTTTCGTGATTTTTTTCGTAAAGTTTCCACGTAAATCTCTATCTTCTTTTATTTGTGCTATTTAAATTCCGTTCATTGGTGTTCTATTTGTAACGCTCTACTTAACTCTCTTAGGTTAATAACGGTAATTTACTAGTAACGATAACTCGATGATTTTTCCCGTTATGTCTACATATATTTCTTGAAAGAAAAATAAGAGGTATTTAAGACCTTCAAGGAATGGTTGAAGTTGATTAAGATGCAGTCCGACAGACAGATCGAGAGACTTCGAACCAATAATGGGAAGAAATTTGTGAACAATTAAATAATTTATGGAGTTCTGCAAGGATAAAGACATTATGAGACATCGCACTGTCACGCACTTACACACCCCGACAAACATATCGAGAGACTTCGAATTGACAATGGGAAGAAATTTATGAACAAACAATTTCTAGAGTTCTACAAAGACAAAGACATTATGAGACGTTGCACTGTCACTTACACAGCCCGGCAGAATGGGGTAGTAGAGTGCATGAGTCCGATGCTCATGGAGCAGGCTCAGTGCATGTTGATAAGGGCTCGACTAAAGAAGATGTTTTGGGGTAAAGCTATTATGACGGCCTGTTATCTAATAAACAAGTCCTTTTATAGGGCTCAGAAAATCAAAACTTATAACGATACTGTACTGATGTTTACAGCTGTCTATTTGTCCCCTGCACAATCCTCAATGATGTTGTCAGGATCCTCTCATAATAGTTTTCAACCTCCTATAGATTTGAAACCTCAAATCTTCGATTTGATCGTTACACAGACCCTCATCCATTCATCAACCAGTCCTGCTGCATTCCCAATCTACCATGCTCTTTTCTCCACTGTAAACCCAGCTTTGTTACACCTAATCTGCTGTATTCTATGACATGACCTTGATCCTAAATCCTTGATCCTATTACTAACATATTTATGGTTCTTTTGCTGTCTATATTCATCCCAAAATATTTATCTTAAACTCTTGATGTCGTCTGCATCTGGTGATCCACTATGACATACATGTGTGATCCTCACCTACACTACTGCATACATCTTAGACTGCATCTGACCATCCTAGTTCTAAGCCTAAGTGATTGACTATGAATATGTCTTAATCTAGAGTTTTGTTAACCAATTTCTCTATAACTGGGACGATTGCATATCAATCCTAACAATCTCTCCCTAAATTGATGATTAAAAAAGCTCTAATTTTGAAAACAGAAAGATCACTACTTGTAATACCCCAAACATTTTGTTATTTAAAATATTCTTAAAGTATGTATTTGTAATACTCCGAAAATCTCATGATAAATTATTGTCTCAAATATAAAATAAAATAAAATTATAGAACGTTGTAATTTATACAACGAGGTTATAAATTTATTTGTCAAAAATCATGACAAAATATGGTAAGGACACAAAAAAATTGCATAAAATTTAGTTTCATGATAATTAACGTGAATAGTAAATAATCGTACGTTATAATTTATTTTGTGGGGCTAAAAGGCTTGTTTGATGATTTAACAAGAAAAGAATACAAAATATGAATGAAATGCTACTTTAATACGCAAATATGAAAAAATACGATTTTAATACAAAAATACCATATTTATAGGAAAATATCCTAAACCTGATTTTGGCACTTATTTTTCTCTATATTAATTTCTACTCCACCTAAATTAAATTATTTACCCATTAATTATCCACTAAATATGCACTAAATATCCATTAAAACTATTTTAATTGATTTAATTTTTTATAAATACAATCTCTCTTTTTTTTGAAAAACTTCTTACAAACATGAAAACACTTCTTGTCATGCAAGAGAGGAGGTAATCAAGAGAAGAGAAGAAGGAGAGTTTGAAGAGAAGAGGAGAAGTTAGGATTACAAGGCGACGAGGATCTTTCATCATTAATACGAGAAGGTGATCATCTTGTTTAGAAATTTTATGGAAAATCATAAGCTCTGTGATAAATTTCGATTTTATACGTTGAATATTCACATGTCTTGTTTTGGATAAAGTTGATGGATCATGATTTGGTGTTGTGAATCTCAAGATATAAATCAAAATATGTGAATATATCATTCTGTAAAAACTGGTTACAGAATTGACTTCGTGACTTGATCTAAAATTATACAGAAATATTTAGAAAACGAGTCTTATATCAATAGAAAGTCCTTGAAGTCTAGTTTCTATAACAGTTTACAAATAATTATTTGAAGTTATATGTAGAGAGTTATGAGCAAATTAGTGAAATAAGGTCAAACTATCTAAACTAGCAGAAAATATAAACTTGAACGAATAAACTGCTATTATTGATAAGGTTTAATAATCAAAACTCTAATTCTATAAAAAGGTTATAGAGTCTAGTTGATTTAGAATTTTACAAAATGATTTTTGGAGGTGTATAAGAGAAGTTATAGATTTAAACGTGTCGAAGTGTCATGTTTGACAGAATCCGAAAATGAACCGTTTTGACCCCCAAACAACTCCAAATGTTCACAAACACTACTAATGATGATAAAAACATAAAATCATCATCATGGGCTATCAAAATAAGTATCAAAGACTTTTATCAAAGTTTGAAATCACCACATAACATTACTATGGCGGTTATTCAAGAAGTATGAATAAATATATTTAATTTCATAACGTTAACAATCATTCACAAGGGTGTGTCATAATACACGTATCCTATTATATTATAGGACTTGAAGACACTGCTCATTATCACTTAAGGACGAGGCTGAGCATGTGCATGTGAAGAATTATGGTAAAAGGTAACGTTTAGATTTATTGTGTGTGACGATACGTGTTATTATACCGTAAGTATAATAATATGCATTGGAATCTTTGGACGTAGTCACTAAATGTGGCTGACGTAAAATATTGTCTGTAACTGTAGTGTGTTATGTGCTAAATACTGAGTATTGTGGAGTGTTATTGTATAGTGTATGTTATGTCTTGTTTGCTGGTATAATGAAGGCGAATATGTGAAAAGAGTATAAATCCATAAATTGATGAGATAACTCCGTGGTATAAAACACAAAGAGTGTTGTGTTTGTCGTATGTGTTATACAGTGACTTGGTGGTGACATTCTTTCATCGACCTTTTGATATGAGGGTATCTCACTACAGGAGACCCTGGGCTCCGATTTGGCTGATTCCCTTTCGCGGATGTCCCTTTTACTAAAGATGAATAAAGTTTATCCATGAAATTGAATAAGTCTCGCCAAGGGCACAATTATAACGTTGAGGGTATCTATTGTCTGTCGTCTTTGTGTGATTGACATGATGGTAAGTATAATAAGGTCTTGAGTGAACTGTTGAATGCAGCAGTGCGTGAGATTTGAACTGGGGATCTATCGTGTCACAGTGTCATTGTCTCATTTAATTTGATATGGAGGTCTTGACTGTCATTACCATAAAGGGTATGATGGTAATAAATGACGTCGATAATGTCTGGAGTGTCGATGAACGCATAGTTTCGAGCGTTGTTACGTGGTATTAAGTGTGCTTATGTGATTAGGGTAAACCACTGGTATACTTGTGATGATAATTGTGAATGCCAGATTGGCATGATAATTTCAAAGTGGTGGAACAAAGTGTCCAAGTGATCATTTCCTTTTCTTTTATTACCTTCTTCTCTCGTGTAACCCCTGATAAGGGGGACGACACGTTATTGAGCTCATATAGCTCATGGTTACTGTTTTTTTCTTTGTCTTTCTTCTTCTCTTTGATACAGGAGTAAGACTTGAAGGAGAATTATGACCTAAGATTTGATGCTAGATATAACTTATGTATGAAAGGTGTTCTGATCTTAAAAAGAGATGTAAATTCCGCTACAAATGTGATATTCTGGGTTATGATTAAGTGCATCAAAAGTTTCTAAACTAATGATATATAAGTGAACTTAGCTTAATTCTTAGGACTAAGCCAGAAAAGAAAGTTTTTGCTTAGCTGAGGTGTTGGGCCCAGCGACGGTGACGTCATATGTATCATTATTAAGTAATGAAAAATTGGGATGTTACAGTATTAAATAAACGCGTGCATAAATATAATGAACGAGTAATGTTATAACGTTATAACGTAAAAATTATTACGCATTAGAGTTGCAGATTTAACTCTAAAAATACGAGATTATTGAGCGAGACATGATAATAAAATATTTGGGATAATTAACTCGACAGTGATTAATTATCAAGAGATAGATTATACAAAACACAAATAAATATAGTTCGTGAGATATTATGAGGAATGGAATTATCACATCCACGCATTCCCCTTTTCCCTTATCTCCCCCACCACTCATTCTCATGTTCCCCTTCCTCTTTCTCTCATCAAGCGACCAACACCATCAAAATCTCACCACCACCAAACACCATCACATGTAGCCGTCGCGCGTCGCCGCCTCGTCCTTGCCAATCTAGCCAGCGACCTTCCTTCAACTGAGGCGAGCCAATTTCGGCCACCACGAGTCGGACGTGAAGCTTCCCCGAGCCCGCATCGACCATCGCGGCCAAGCCTCCAGGCCGTCAACCACCATCAGCCGTCGCGCACCGCCTCCTACAAACGCTGGCCACCGGATCCGGCCACCCCAGCCCCGAACGCGGCCCTTGGCACTCCCTCGACGGCGACATATTCAACCACAGGAACCACCACTTCAAGCCACCTTCGGCCACCAATGGGACGCCTCTGGCCACCAACCAGACTCCAACGGGTCGGCCAGCTACTGCGACAACGGCCACCAGCCTGACAGCAGCTCTGCAAGCCCGGGTGTGGCCCATTTGTGAGCAGGCCCAACAGAAGCGCTGTAACGGCCCGATAGCCCAATAGGAGACCCGACATTATCGTGACAGGCCCGAGTAACGATCCGGCAATGGCCCGACAAACCCAATTATAACCCGACCCTATAGTAGGGCCAAAGCAAGCCCAACAACGGTCTGACAGTGTGACCCGACAACAGCTCGGACAGCTTCATGATGGTGACCCGACAATTAGCCGGAGTGCAGCCCGAAAACCGGCCCGATGATAGGCCCGGTACGGCCCGACGGCTCTCTTAGTCGTTCTCGTGTTTTGTTTCGAATAACTCACTGGGAGGTAACCTCCACTAAAACCTTCCTTGAAATCCATGATTGATTGGGTTTGTGTGCAGATTGTGATGTGTGGTGTTGTTTGTGATGTCACCGGGTTGGCGAGGATGCAATATTATGTATGCGTCTTAAGTTGGTCTTGTTTGTAGGTTGTTGTGGATGAAAATTACATAATGGGTTTCAAGGAGGGTTTGTGGTGATGCCAATGGGGCATTGATGTGCTTGTGTTTAGTTAGATCGTCGGGATGACGAGGATGACGGGATAGGTTTATGTGCATATATGGGCTTGAGTATGGAAATGATGATAAAGAAGTTATGTGGATATGCTTGTAGTGGGGTGAAATGGTTTTGAAGAGATTGGAATGGCTCGGGTTGCACTTTTATGTTGTGTTGTCTCGATGTGTGGGTTTGTCATGGTTATATCGTCTGGTTGGCGAGATCTTTATGTTTATGTACAAAGGAGGGATTGGGTATGAGAAATGATGATAAAAGAGGTTAATGGTTATGGTAATAGCATATGGTTAGGCCGATGTGACTTAAGCGTGAATGTTTTATATTCGGATTTGGAAATAGTGTTAAAGGTGTGATATTAACATGTTGGTAAAGGGATTATATGGTTATGTTTAGTTGCGTAGGGGCGATGTGATGGTTATAGATGAGGTCGGAGTGCCTCAGGTTGCACTTTCATGTGGTGGTTGTGACTAGGCTTACTTATGCATGGTTATGCGTCCTATGTATAGTTTATGTTTACTTGTGGGGTTTATGTAAGGGGACGCAAGGTCATGGTAACAAACTTAATGAGATGTCAAGGATCTGTTCCTTAGGGAATCGGGATAACTAAACTTGTTCACATATGATCGAAATAAGAATGATCGTTTTATGATATGGTGTTAGTATGTGGTTAGGTCGATGTGACCTAGGATGCATGTTTTATATCCATGGGTTTTATGTAAAAGGATGATTGGAGTGCAAAATGTGTGCTATGTGTGATCCCTGAGCATGCTTTCTATGCTATGTATTTCATGGATACGTATTATGTATCATGTATTGTGTTATGTGGGATATCGAGATTAAAAATGGATATATTATACATAAATTATCCTTTCAACAATCATCTAAGGGGGATGTTATTGAATGATTGAATTAACAAATACAAAACAATAACATCATTGGAACCCAGTAATAATGAACAGAACAGTATAAATTCAGTAAAGATGACATATAATTGATACGGTTAAGATCGTTTGTTTATTTAAAATGCGAAACTGAAATATTATGATGAACATCGAGTTTCATATTAATGACCATGTGTCGAGTAAAGTTGAACCGTGTGTCTCTTCTTGGATCCATTGGGATCGTGTTTGTCATCCTTGAGATACTTGTTGAGGGATTGAGGGTGGTCATCTTGGACGCTAAGTACAAATATCTAGTGTTAAGGAACTCTATTGAGTATTCGTTAATTGAGTATCGTGACGGACAAGTGGACAAGGAACTAGGTATGGAGTGAATAGTAGCGTCGTATACCCTTCGCGTGCACGTAGCGACACTGAGGCCACGGTGACTGGGCCACGGGATGATTAACTCTCTGCAAGGAGGCCCGAGAATGTCAATTGGGTGTAGCTAACCTAATTGAACATGGAAACGAAAAAGAATGTGATCCGGATAGACTTGTGGCATCAGCAATTGAATCGCCATTGTTGTGACTTCGTGCCAGAGTGGTTATCGACTTCGCGCCAGAGTTGGTCATATCTCAGAGTTTGTCATATCTTTTAGAGTTGGTCTCTTGTAGTCTTGTCAGGGACTTGCCAATTAATAAAAAGGAAAGACACATAAAAGATATGACATGTATGCACTATGATATGTATTGTTTGATTAATATGGCATAAGTATATATTTTCTTTCACTTACTTCCCTTCGGGAGTTCTTTCAGGCATTTTTTGCGATCTTCCATATTCGGTGAAAAATGCCCTGAAAATTGAATTCATCACCTTAGTTTGCTGAGCTTTTTGCTCATGGGTTATGGGTTTTATTTTCAGATTAAGACAGAAGTGAGATTGGAGTGTCGGACAGCAAGGAAGTATGCATGTAGATAACTTCACATATTTTGGATTAATGTAATATTCAGACATGTAATATTCTGGATTACTGTAAGATAATTTGGAGTTGTAATGGCATAGTTGTAAATTATGTATTTCTGGTGTACAGGTAGTTTCTTGACTTCTATAATTAAAACCCTTTTGGGTTATTTGACCTTGCTATTGACTATGTCTATAATGACATAACGTCACGTGTCAACTAAGTTGGATTTCGGGGCGTTACACTACTACTTATTTACAAAAGAAATTGTTTGAAAATTTTCTGAAACATAGAGTTCAAAACCAAAATAAAATTACAGAGCGTTACATAGGATAATTATCTCCTATCCCTATGATCTCTATGTCCCCTGTGCTACGTGTGTTCGTCCACGCTGCTGTGCTTGGGGTAGTCTGCATCATGCCTGTGTCTTGGAAATCTGGATCTGTCCCTATGCTCTCTAGATTCCCTATGATGCTCCCTTGTTCTGGATCCCTTCTTTCCATGCTTGCCATGTTTGTCCTTGTCTTTGCTGTTAGTCTCCCCTGAGATCATAAGGGTTTCTTGGATGAATTATTTCTCTTCTTGTGACTGTCCTCCCCATGAGCAACAGAGCTTGCTTCCTCATCTGAAGCTCTCTTCTTATTGATTTCCTTTTCCTTCTCAGCGTTCTTACCCTTCTTCTTGTCCTTCTCAGCCTCACCATCATTGTTTTTCTTCTATCCTTCCTCCTTATCTTTCTCCCCTTTTTGTTATCATCAATTTGGGGAGTGGTGGATCTTTGGTTTTTCAACTCTGCTATAATTGCCTCGACTACCTATTTAAGGGCTTGAAGTTCTACAATCGTGGAGGAACTGCTGTATGAGCCCAATTGACTTTCACCTGAACTCTATTCTCCAGAAATTTGATTCTTTGATCATTGTTTATTATGTGCTGCTCCAGTTGAGTTTGAGTAGCTTGGAGAGAGTTTTGTAGAAGCCTTACTTGGGCAGTCTATGTACTCTGAAGCCTGTTGATGGTTGAGGTGTTTCAAAAATTTCTGTTGTTGCTTCTTGTTATTTCCTTTAGAAGTCGTTGCCCAACTATACCAATACTTTCATGAATCTCTACAAAAAACTTATACATGCTTCTCAACTTTTAGCTCGTCTGCAAGAGGTTAGAGACCCTGCAATAGATCATGAAAAGCCTCCTTGTTCCTAGCATGCATATCGTGGATATCATGTTGAAGATTGAGGAGTCTATGATCCAATGAGCAAGGATCTTCCTCAATTTCTAGTGCCTGAAGGTTGTCTGATAGACCCATGATGATCTTTGGCTGGTTGGGAGGTATTGACTTCCTAACTCCTTCAAAAACCTCACTGAGACTTTGTGCAGCAGTCTTGTAATAACCCGAATTTTTTAGATTAAATAAAATGAAAAATAAATAATTTTCGATATCGTTTATGAAGATTTACAACAAAATTGTGTCAAAAATATCAAACTTAGCATATCGAAAGGGACGAGGACTACGAAACAATGGATCATGAGTTCGAATCCGAATTGTTTTATTTCTTTTGATTTCGAGACTTTTGATCTTCAATCAGATTGTTACTAAAATTAATAAGTCCCAATTAAGGGTGTCAATCGGGTCGGTTCGGTTTAATCGGCTCGATTTTTTTACGGTTCGGTTTTTATAACCCAAAATCAAAACCGAACCGAAAATCAAAATCAAAATCCTTTATCAAAAACATTTTTCGGTTTTTAAGCGGTTTTTTTAACGGTTTTTAGTAGTTTTTTACGGTTTCGTCTTAAATATTTTGAGATTTTATTTATGCATATCATTCATTAAAATAACTTTATAAATTTTTACAACACATGTTTGCAAAAATAAATTAGATATATCGAGTCAAGAAAAAAAACGACATAAATTATACTAAAAGTATATGAACAAATGATTTCCTTGTTAACCAAATAAAAACATTTGCTCAAGAAAATATAAAATATGTCTGAAGATTTTTATTTTCATTTCTAACAAAAAAATAAAAATAAAAACAATATCCATAATATTAAGGATCTTATATTATCTTAGCTTTAAAATAATATAAAAGTGTTTGATATTTAAACTTAATAATCTTATATAAAACAATTACAATAATTAATTTAAACGGTTCGGTAATCTATTTATCATCGGTTTCTCGATTCGATTCGATTGTAAATCGCGGTTTCATTTTGTAAACCAAAACCGAACCATTTAATAATAGATTCGATCGGATGGATTTCGAAAACAGTTCGATCTTCGATTCGATCTCCGTTTTAACAAGCTTAGTGTCATGCCCGAAAGTTTTCGCGTTGTTGAGCACACCGCGCTATCCCCTTGATCACTTATAATTTTGCTCGCATAGAAAAGAGATGCCTCATTGGAAGACTATAGAGTTCTCTAGAGTGGGAAAGACTCTAGAATTCTGTAGAGAAGTATAGAGCTCTGTTGGACACTCTAGAATTATTTTGAGAGGTATGGAACTATCATGTAAATATTAGAGATACTACACTTCTCTAGAATTTTCCGAAAAGCTCTAAGAATTGTATAGAATAGTGATGTCCCTAAAATTCTCTAGAATTCTTGATAAGGCCTATAAATAGGCTAGCCACCCCTCATTTGTACACAACCACAAAATCTTCAAGCTTTCAATACAAAGCAAGTTTGAGAGCATCCACTCAAAGCTTCCATTTTCCAAGCTTCCTTATGAGTTCAAAATACTTGAGAGTGTTGAGAGTTAGGCTGACTTAGCATACTCAAGGCAAGGTTTGCTAAGTGCCACATGGTCTTGAGAAAAAAGTCCGTGATAAGTGGTATCAGAGCACGGTTACGAAGGGACGTATCATGGTTCAATGGTCGAGGAATCCAACATTTTCCAAGGTATGCAACTTCCCCTTGATCCCGAGTTCCAAGAGGAAACTCTCTCCCATGGAAAGGGGAAGAGGAGGGAGAAGTCTCGCGAGGGGAGGAAAACCTTGTCTTCCCTTAACACCCGATTGGCGCGGGTGGAGCTTGCCTTGGCCGACGGAGAGGAGAGGCTAGACAAGGTCTAAGAGCATGTGGGGGAGCTGGCGTCCAATGAGGATGAGCTCCGTGGGGAGATGCAAGGCGCACTCAATACCGCCATCGACACGCTGTAGAAGCAAAACGATGCCTTACAAGCTCTCGTTGATGCACTGCGAGAGAAAGTCAAGGAGCTCAAGGTGAGTTGAACCTTTGCAAAGTTGCATTATCAACGGGTGGCAGCATGGCTCAACCTGCTCCCAGAATCGAGATTCCAAAGCCAAGATCGTTCAAAGGAACAAGGAATGCAAGGGAACTTGACAACTTCCTGTTTAGCCTAGAGCAGTACTTTGGTACGCTATGCTTAGTAGACGAGAATGCCAAAATCTGCACGGCACCTCTCTACCTCACCGACGCCTCTACCTTGTGGTGGAGGAGGCGGCAAGCGGACGTCGAGCGTGGGTCATGCTCGATTGATACCTGGGAAGAATTCAAGAAGGAGATCAAAAGGCAATTCTATCCCGAGCATGCGGAGGACGAAGCACGGGCCAAGCTTCATCGGCTCACCCAAAGGGGCTCAATTCGAGATTTTGTGAAGGAGTTCTCGGAGCTGACTCTTGAGATCCCAGGTATGGCGGAAAAAGACTTGGTTTTGTCATTTATGGATGGTTTGCAATCTTGGGAAAAGCTTGAGTTGCAAAAAAGAGGGGTCCAGGATCTTGCCCAAGCTATTGCAGTTGCGGAGTCTTTAATCGAATTTCGCAAGGTCGACCCCAAGCGAAAGAACCCCAAGATTGCTAGCTCGGACAAAGGTGGGGGAGAGAAGGAGAAGTTCCCCAAGGACCGAGACGGTCAGACTCGATTTACTATGGAGAAGGGCAAGCAACCAATCGGGCCGAAATCCGGAGGTCAAGAGCATAGGGCTGGGGGAGACCAACCCAAGCCTAAGTTATCATGCTTCATCTGTGACGGGCCTCATCGTGCCAATGAGTGCCCGAAGAAGGCAAGACTCACAGCACTCATCTAAGAGGATGAGCAAAGGAGGGAAAGGGCAAAGATGGGATCCTCCAATTCTTAAGCGCGATGAATGCTAAGATTTATGTGCCTAAGGATGCTGCCGAGGGCACTATGTTCGTGGAGACAGTGATCGAGGGTCGATCCATCAAAGCATTGGTGGACACCGGAGCAACAAACAACTTTATATCGGAAGGCATGGTCAATCGTCTTTCTCTCAAAGCTTATCGAGGTGGTGGATATATTAAAGCTGTTAATTCGAAGGCTCAACCACTCGTCGGCATACCTAAAGGCGTCGGCATGAAGATCAGACAATGGCATGGTTTGGTAAGTCTCTCTATCATTCCCATGGATGATTATGATTTAGTTCTTAGCATGGAATTCATGGACCAAGTCAAGGCTATCCCCATCCCCTATGCCAACTCTCTATGAATCCTCGAGGAGTGTAAGGCATGTGTGATGCCTTGCACTCGAGGCAAACGAGGTACCAAAGTGTTATCTGCCATGTAGCTTGAGAAGGGGCTCAAGCGGAATGAAGCCACATATCTTGCCATCCTTGTGGAAGAAGTTCCGGATGGAGGTGCCAAGCCCATGGACTTGCCGACTGAGGTGAAGGAAGTTCTAGAGGATTTCTCTGATGTTATGCCTGCCGAGTTGCCTAAGAAGCTTTCACCTAGGCGGGAGGTGGACCATCATATTGAGCTTGAGCCGGGAACCAAGCCCCCTGCCCAAGCACCTTATCGCATGGCCCCGCCAGAGCTTGAGGAGCTTCGCAGGAAAATAAAGGAGCTTCTGGATGTCGGATATATCCAATCTTCGAAAGCTCCCTATGGCGCCCCGGTGCTCTTCCAAAAGAAGAAGGATGTTTCTCTCCGTCTATGTATCGACTATCGAGCACTTAATAAGGTGACGGTGAAAAACAAATATCCCATCCCATTGATCGCTGATCTTTTTGATCAGTTTGGAGGTGCATGGTGGTTTTCCAAGCTTGATCTTCGTTCAGGGTACTATCAAGTGCGGATTGCCGAGGACGATGAGCCGAAGACCGCTTGTGTGATCAGGTATGGAGCTTACGAGTTCCTTGTTATGCCATTCGGTTTGACTAACGCACCGGCTACATTTTGTACCCTTATGAACACGGTGTTCCACCCCTTCTTGGATCGCTTTATTGTGGTATACTTGGATGATATTGTGGTGTATAGCCACACTTTGGAGGAACATGCAGATTATCTACGTCAAGTCTTCCAAGTGCTCCGTGCCAACGAGCTATATGTCAAAAAGGAGAAATGCTCATTTGTCCAATAGGAGATTGAATTCTTGGGGCACCGGATAGGTCATAGGAGGATCCGGATGGATGGAGCCAAGGTAAAGGCAATCCAAGAATGGGAACCACCAACAAAGGTACCCCAACTTCGGTCTTTCTTAGGCGTCACTAATTATTATCGCTGTTTTATCTCGGGGTATTCGGCGAAGGCAGCACCCTTGACGGATTTGCTCAAGAAGAATCGCCCTTGGGACTGGAACGGGCGTTGCCAAGAGGCCTTTGAAGCATTAAAGCGAGTTATTAGCGAGAAACCAGTCCTTGCCTTGCTAGACTATAGTAAGCTGTTTGAGGTTCATACGGATGCCTCGGATTTTGCTATTGGGGGTGTGTTGATGCAAGATGGTCACACCATAGCTTAAAAAAGCCGCAAACTCAACGACACGGAGCGACGCTACACCGTGCAAGAAAAGGAGATGATAGCTGTGGTGCATTGCTTACGCACGTGGCGTCATTACCTATTAGGCGGCAAGTTTGTGCTCAAGACCGACAATGTGGCCACAGGCTATTTCCAGAAACAGAAGAAGCTCAGCCCAAAGCAGGCACGTTGGCAGGACTTCTTGGCTGAGTTCGACTATATCATGGAGTATACGCCTGGCAAGGTTAACGAGGTAGCGGACGCTTTAAGTCGTAAGGTTGAACTTGCCGCAATCGGTGGACCCAAGAGTCCGCTACTCGATCGCATTCGAGAAGGGCTGCAGCATGATTCCTTCGCCAAAACCTTGTTCGAGTTTATCACGACAGGGAAGACACGAAGGTTTTGGGAGAAGGATGGGATGATCTATGCCAAGAAGAATCGTTTGTACGTGCCAAAGTGGGAGAACTTGCGGCGGGAGATTCTTAAGGAGTGCCATGATTCCTTATGGGCCGGAAACCCGGGATAACGATGGACACATGTCTTGGTGGAGGGCATGTATTTCTGGCCGCACATGAGGGAGGACGTGGAGTCCTATGTGCGCACTTGTCTTATATGCCAACAAGACAAGGTTGATCAGAGTAAGCCGGCGGGATTGCTCGAGCCGCTGCCTATCCCGGAACATCCTTGGGAGAGCATTTCGATGGATTTTATCATCGAACTGCCCAAGTTAAAAGGATGTGGCACTATCATGGTCGTTGTGGACCGATTCTCCAAGTATGGTATATTCATCCCTGCAACAAAGGAATGTCCCGCAGAGGAAGCAGCCCGGCTCTTTCTAAAGCATGTGGTCAAGTATTGGGGGGTTCCTCAGACTATCGTGAGCGACAGAGACACTCGCTTTACAAGGAAATTTTGGACCGAGTTACTCAAGTTTATGGGATCCACGCTCGACGAGCTTCCACCCGCAAACGGACGGTCAAACAGAGCGGGTGAATGGGTTGCTTGAGATCTACTTACGGCATTATGTGAGTGCCAATCAACATGATTGGGCGAAGTTACTGGACATTGCCCGATTCTCTTACAATCTTCAGCGTTGCGAGACGACGAACCGGAGTCTGTTCGAGCTCGCAACGGGACAACGACCACTAACTCCTAGTGCTGTGACAACGGGCTATACGGGTCGAGCCCAGCGACCTACAAACTCGTCAAGACATGACAAGAATAGGCCGATACCGCCCGCGCTTACTTGGAGAAAGCTAACAAGCGCATGAAGAATTGGGCGGATGCTTAGTGGAGGCCACGGGAGTTTCAAATTGGAGACCTTGTTCTCATCAAGCTCCAACCCCAGAACTACAAGGCGTTTAGGAGTCTGCAAAAAGGGTTGGTTCGGAGATACGATGGTCCGTTCCATATCGTCAAGAAGGTAGGCAAGGTCGCATATATGGTGGAGTTACCACCCAATCTTAAACTTCATCCGATCTTCCACGTGAGCTTGCTCAAGCCTTATCACTCGGACGAGGAAGACCCCGACCGAGGGGAATCGAGGCGTGCCGCACCGATTGTCACTATCTCTTATGACAAGGAGGTAGATCAGTTAATTATCGAAAGGGAGGCTCGCAAGAAGCGTGTTTCCCGCTATCATGAGTTTCTGGTCAAATGGAAGGGATTGCCTGACAGCGAGACAAGCTGCGAACGCGAAGTCGACCTTTGGCAATTCAAGGAGCAGATTTCCAAGTTTCGAGACGCACAAGCGACGAAGGCGTCGTTAGAATAGGTGGGGGAGAATGTCATGCCCGAAAGTTTTCACGCTCTTGAGCACATCGCGATAACCCCTTGGTCACTTACAATTTTGCTCTCGTAGAAAAAAGAGGCCTCATTGAAAGACTCTGGAGTTCTCTAGGATGGGGAAAACTCTACAATTCTCTAGAAATATGGAGCCCTCTTGGACACACTAGAATTATGTAGAGAGGTATGGAACTATCATGTAAATACTAAAGATACTAGATTTCTCTAGAATATTCCAGAAAGGTTTAAGAATTGTATAGAACAGTGATGTCCCTACAATTCTGGGCATCCCCCATCCTCTTAGCATGGATGCAGTGGCATCAAATACCGGACGTGGCGCGGCCACCGGTTACTCTCTGCAGGGAGGCCTAAACCTATCCCAACGAGGAGCGAATAGAGCCCGTTGGAAGCGCACTTTACCCATTAAAGTGTAAGG